>PVLA01012292.1:0-45784 GCA_004027455.1 Hydrochoerus hydrochaeris | reverse complement strand
TTTTGAATAACTCCATAACATTTTGAAATTTAAAACGTGTTTAAAAACTTACCAACAATGAAAATCCCAGGTCCTGAGAGATTCACAGCTGAATTCTACAGGAAATTTAGAGAAGATTTGATGCCAATACTCCTTAAATTCTTCAATGAAATTGAAAGGGTAACAATCCTCCCTAACAACTTCCTGAAGGAAAGTATTCCTCTGGTGACAAAAACAGAAGAGACCCTACCAAAAAGGAGAACTATAGGCCAATCTCACTAATGAACATTGATGCAAAGATTCTCAATAAAATACTGGCAAATAGAGTGCAGAAAATCATCAAGAAGATTATACATCATAACCATGTGGGGTTAATTCCAGGAGTGCAGGGATGGTTTAACATACGCAAACCATAAATATGATACACCACATCGACAGAGCCAAAAACAAAATCACGATCATCTCAATAGACAAAGAAAAAGCTTTTGATAAAGTCTGACACTTATTAATGATAAAAACCCTGTAGAAACTTGGAATAGATGGCACCTACCTCAATCTCATAAAGACCATCTACAACAAACCAACAGCCAACATTATACTAAATGGACAAAAACTGAAAGCTTTCACTCTAAAATCAGGAACAAGACAAGGATTCCACTATCACCATTCCTATTCAATATAGTTCTATAAATATTAGCCAGAGCAGTCAGATAGGAGAGAGAAATAAAATGAATAAAGATAGGAACAGAAGAAATTAAATTATCACTATTTGAAGATGACATGATACTTTATATAGAAGACCCCCAAAACTCCATTGAAAGACTACTAGAGGTAATAAACAAATTCAACAGTGTAGCTGGATACAAAGTCACCACTCAAAAATCAATAGCATTACTGCACACAAACAAAAAACCCACTGAGACAGAAATTATGGAAATATTGCCTTTCACAATAGCATCTAAAAAACTGAAATACTTAGGAATCAACCTAACTAAGAATGTAAAAGACCTATATGCTGAAAATTATATTAGTCTAAAAAAGGAGATTGAAGAGGATATTAGAAAATGGAAGGATATTCCTTGCTCTTGGTTAGGAAGAACTAACATTGTAAAAATGGCCATACTCCCAAAACTGTTATACAGATCTAACACAATGTCAATGACAATACTATTAACATAACTTACAGAACTAGAAAAACCACTCCTAAAATTCATTTGGAAAAAGAAGAAATGTAGAAAAGCAAAGGCAATTCTGGGCCACAAAGGCAAGGCAGGAGGTATCTCAATTCCTGATTTGAAACTATAGTAAAAAGTCGTGGTGATAAAATCAACGTGGTACTGGCAAAGAAATAGACCTGAGGATCAATGGAGCAGATGACAAGTAGCAAACATTACTACTAAGACGTTCAGCCACCTTATACTTGACAAAGGGGCTAAACATGTTCACTGGAAGAAAGAGAGCCTCTTTAATAAATGGTGCTGGAAAAACTGGCTCTCCACATGCTGGAGACTGAAACTAGACCCATGTTTAGTTCACTATGCACTGAACTAAAGTCAAAATGGATCATAGATCTAAATATTAAAATAGAAACACTAAATCTACTGGAAGACAAGGTAGGTAGAAATCTTGGAGACATAGGGGTAGACAGAGAATTCGTGAACAAAACACAAACCACATGGAAAATACTGCAAGGAATCAACAACTGGAATCTCATATTATTAAAAAGTTTTTGCACTTCAAAAGAAATCACCGATGAAGTGAAAAGACAACCCACAGAATGGGGAAGAATTTTAGCCAACAATCCCTCAGACAAAGGACTTATATCCAGAACATATACAGAACTGAAAAATATTAAGCCCCCCAAATTCAAAGACCCTCTCCAAATATGGGCATCTGAGATGAACACACATTTCTCAGATGAAGACATACAAATGGCAAATAAATACATGAAGAAATGTTCACCATCACTGGTCATTCGAGAAATGCAAATTAAAACAACATCGAGATTCTGTCTCACTCCAGAAACAATGGCCGCCATCAAGAAATCAGCTGATAACACATGTTGGCGAGGATGTGGAGAAAATGAACACTTCTCCACTGTTAGCGGGAGTGTAGGCTGCTGCAACCACTGTGGAAATCAGTAAGAAGATTCCTCAGAAAACTAGGATTGGAATCTCCATTCAATTCAGCTATTGCCCTCCTGGGTATTTTCCTAGAAAAACTGAAACCATCATAGCACAGTGAAATATATGCACCCATGTTTATAGCAGCATATTTTATAATATTTAAATCTTGGAAACAACCAAAATACCCATCAACTGCAAAGTGGATGAAAAAGATATGGTAGTTTTATACAATGGAATGTTACTCAGCTATAAAAAATGATGATCTTGCTGCTTTTATAGATAAATGGAGGCTCCTTGAGACTTTCCTCATAAGTGAAATAAATAAGACTCACATTTGTAAATATCACATTGTGTAGTTAGTGTAACAAATAATAAAAACTGAAGGAGTAATAAGATCCAAAATGTGTAATAGACATTTATTATAGGAATATTATGTTATATTATATTATATTATATTATATTATAGGAAAGTGCTCTAAAGGATACAACTGTATGTATGTTTAAGTATGTAAGATAGATAACCATTTTACTAAGTTTTTGTTGGATCATTGAACAGAATATTTTGCTGTTATTTTTTGATTGTCCACTTTTTATGTTTTGATTTTATAACATGAACAAGTATTTCTAGGATGACAATATGTAGTTTATCAACTAGTGATTCCTTAGTGTTATTTTTTTGAAATTCTGTATTATTTCTACTCTTTTTTTCTGTTTTGCTTTTTTCTCTAAATAAAAAAAATAAAAAATAAAAGTTTTCATTTAACTTGGCCAAAAATGTTTGCATACATTGTGGTTTTATTAAAAAACATTGTCTTCTGTGTGTTTGTCTCTTTGTCCAGTTTGTTACTGGTTACCATTCTTCCCACTGTTTCGCTTGAGCTCAATAATTTTTTTGCCTTTTTTAATTTTTGAATCTTTTTTTATAATTTAAGCTGATTTATAGTTGTCAGTACAGTTATGAATATGCTTACATCCAGATTGTCAAGATAATCCAAATGACCTTAAGGTTGGTTTTATAAATATAATACATATTTTTGTTTGTGTATAATTTAAGAGTTCTTTGTTGGCAAAAAAAATATGTTAATTGTTATGATTTATTTTTTCTAAGTTATCAAATATGTGTTAGGATAATTAAATGGGGACCTTTAGGCTTAGGGAGACTCCTGGACAGGGCTTCTCTTGGTGAATGAAGGAGAAACTGCCTGGAAATATCTTCTTCCTGTTTATATTTCCTTCCAGTTTTTGTTTTCTAATGAAATCCTGGTAGTTTTCATAGTCTTATGGGAGATATACCCCAATTAATGTTGCTACTTACATTATAGTGATATGTTTATATTTGTTTTCATCAAAAGGCTAGGATTTTTATTGGCAAAATATTAAGGTTTATTAAAAGATGTTTTTGGTATAAATCTAAGAGACAACAGTTTTTATACAGCTATAACATTTATTATCAATCTCTTGATGTACTAAATATATTCATGTCTTTTGGATATAAAGTCTTTTAAGAGATAAAACCGAAATTTTTCATGATGGTAACATTTTTCTTTTGTTTATTTATTTTGTTTGTTTGTTTGTTCTTGGTACCAGGGATCGAACTCATGACCCTGCCCTTCCCAGGCAGGCACTTGTGCTGTGGAGCTAAACCCCCGGCCCTGACCTCTTTCTTTTAGATTCAGATATCTGCCTTTCTTTTGTGCTCTAGCTACTTGTGATAGGAAGTACATGTCAAGCCAGCATGAGGCCATCAATGGTAGTTTTTTATTTTTGATTTATGCAATGTGTATGTTACATACGTGTCACTATACAGAGGAATGTTTTAGGTACCAAACAACACAAATAATGTCATATATTAAAAATTAAATTTAGACATAAATTTCTAATGTATATTTATAGATGATGCATTTTCCTTGGATGGCATCTTGTTGAAGAATAATAAATTAGGTTACAGTTTTTTGTGTCATTTAATATCTTGTGATCAGATAGAGATGTTGATTTAAAAGGCTATTCTATGTTAACATGTATTTTTAAGTGTGTTGCAAAGTGATTGTCATGCTGAAATATTATGTATGGCTCTTGATCTCAAGCTTTCTCTGTAAACTGTAGAACTGTTGTTTTTTAACATTCTACAGGGATTCCATCGGTAAATCAAGCATGGTTTATGAGAAATAATATTTCTCTGGCTATTTTTAAAGTGCTTGATATTCAGGTGAGATTATAATAGTTAAACTCTTTGCTCCCACTACAAAATTAATGTTACTGATCTTCACTTCTGAATGTTCAACATCTAACGTTTAGAGATCAGAACTAGAGAGGTAACTGGGCTAAGAGGATGGCCAATATTTTGGTTCAAGCCCTCCAAGATCAATGAGGACCCAGGATATGAGAGAACTTTTCCATAGAATCCTACAATTTTGGTGAGTCAAAAGATGGAGGAGCCATCTCGGAGCCATGCAGAGAAAGTCAGCTGACACCCTCGTGACTGAGGGAAAGGGAGGGACATTCATCCTGAGGCCAAATTCAATCCAAAACAAGAGACTTGCAGATCAAACAGGACATAGACCCAGGACTTTATAAAGCAGGGAACCAGCCCAGGGGCTCCCTGAATCTGCTGCCTGCACGCAGAGCAGGAGCTCCGCGGTGGGGCGTTTCCGGAAGACTGATGGACTGTGGTAGTCTGGCTCAGTCAGGCCCCACAGGATAGATCTGGGACATAAGGGCACTCGTCCCTTTTGCTGTCCTCCACAGAGAGGAGACTGAGTCCAGCATTAAATTTCAGTAGCACAGGCAGGGCGAGTGACCAGAAAACTGTTCCCTCCCCAGTGGGACACCAACTTTTGTGTGTTGTGTTGTGTTGTGTTGTGTTGTGTTTTGCTCCATCCTAGGGCATAGTGGCTAACTAGAACTCCTAGGGGAAGCAAGGTTAGGAGCCACAGAGGCAATGAGAGCAGTGAGTGGACCAGGAAGACTCTTCCTGCCTGGTGACCAGTAGCTTGAGAGGGAAACACGGATGTGAGGGATTTAAGCAGCCTTGGGCCGCTGCAAAGCAGTGAGGAGGGTCAGCACCCCCTCACTGGAGAGGAGATCAAAGGGGGCAGAACCACACCCCATGACAGGCAGAGTGAAAGGATAAAGATGTGAACACAGGAGGCTGTGCAGAAGCAGGAGGAGTGAACCATGTTGGGAAATGTGTGCCCTGGGCTGTCACTGTCCAGAGTGCCACAGCAGTTGGAGATCGAAGCAGAGATCTACAGGGTAAATGGACGTGGATTGGGGCGCTGAGGGACACAGAGTCCGGCCCCAGGCCCACATCTGGAGGTGAAGATCAGCCCCATACCCAAAGCTAATTCTAGCAGAGTCTTGGCAGGGTTAGCCAGCACAGTTTGCGCTCTGACTTGGACACTGGCCAGAAGTATGAACATCAGATGAACTTTCTTTTTACTTTTTACTTTGGTTTGTTTTCCCTTTTTTGTTGTTGTTGGTTCAGATTTTTATTTTGTCTGTTTTATTCTGTTCATCTTCTTGATTTTTAGGTATTTGCATATGAGTGAGCATTGTCTCTAGTCTTTCTGGTTTACTTTGACAGTCTTTTGCTTTCTCCTTCATTCTCTCTCTCCTATCCTCTCCTGTAGTTGCTCAAAGTTTGGGTGCTCATCTTTTGCTCTCTAGTCTTGATTCCACTATATTTCTCTTCATTTGTCAATCTCCTTTGTTCTCTATCCCCTTTAACCCCCCACGACATACAGTGTAAAATTAACATACTGAGGGGAAAATCATTGCAAACAAGTTCCTGGTTTATGTTGGATTTTGCTGTATAAGTGTAGTTCTTGGTCCTATAGGTAGCAAATTATTGCTTAGCATAGTCTGTAAGTGTCTAAACTGCTTGATGCTATTGTTATTGCTAATTGTACTGCTTTACCCAGGGTGTCACATCTGCTGGAATCAGTTGTTCTCACTTGTATGACAACACTGTGATTCTCAAGGTCATGATCATCCCCATAGTCCATTACTAAAGGAATGGGTGCTGAGCCAAATAGTGAACTCTCACTCCTAATAAACTGGGAAGGTAGGATCTTGGGAGAGACTCAAAGACCAAGAGCCAGCTACATCCAGAAGACATCTCTGAGGAACAGACATTTCCTAGGTGTGTCTAAATACTAGAGATAAAGCTATCTACCACAACAAATTCACAAACATCATCACAAAAAGCAAATTAAATTAAAAAAATAGAAAATGACAGACACAGAAATAAAATATGCCCCAGACCTCCAACTATCCAGTTCAAGTCCAGATAAAGCCAGTCAAAAACCCCCGACTGAAGTTTCTGAAACTATACTAGCAGAATGAAAAAAAAAACTGAATGAGTCTATAAAGAAAATCATATTAGAAATAATCTCTTAGGTAAAAAAAGATGACAATCAAAATGAAAGACATGAATAGATAAAAAGATATATTTTTATGCAATGGATTACTATTCAGCCATACAGAAAGATAATCTTGAGATTTTTATAGATAGATGAATGCAACTTGAGACTATACCCATAAGTGAAATAAATCAGACTTACATGTGTAAATACCATATTGTCTCTTTTGCATAAGAAACTGAAAGAGTAAATAAACTTACCCAAATTTACAGATCCAGTCCCAAAATGGGCATCTGACATGTATAGACACTTCTCATGTGAAAAAGTACAAATGGCAAATAAACATGTTTAAAAAAATGTTCAACATCACTGGTCATCAAACCCAGTCTTGTTCTTGTTTTTCGAGTGGAAGCTTTCAGTTTTTGACCATTTAGTATGAAGTGAGCTGTTAGTGTGGCATAGATGGCTTTTATCATATTGAGATCAGTAAATTAAAACAATACTGAGAATCTCTTACATTCCATAAAGGATGACTATCACCAAGAAATCAACTAGTAAAAAATGCTGATAGGGCTGTGGAGAAAAAAGAACCCTTTTCTACTCTTATTGGGAGTGTAGATTGATACAACCTCTCTGGAAATCAGTGTGGAGATTCCTCAAAAGGGTAAAACCAGGGGTTCCTTTTGACCATTTCTTAATATGGTTGGCACCAAGGGTAGAGTGAATAGCCTTTCAGACTGTTGACTACATTTTTGTGCTTATTTGAAAGTCACATATTGAAATCCTAACTCTTTTGGTGATAGTGTTTGACCTTGCATTTTTTGGGAGGTAATTAGGTCATAAAAAGCAGGCTTAATGAATGGAATTAGTGTCCTCATAAAATGGAGATGGGGATTCTCTCTCTCACTCGCTCTTGCTCTTTCTATCTTTCTCCCTTTCTCTGCCATGTGAGGATACAAAGAGAAGTCACCAATCTCTAACAGAAAGAGAGGTCCAAGCAGAACCCTACTATGCTGAAAACCAGACCTTGTATTCTACTCTCCAGAATAATGAGAAATAAGCTTGTCTTGCTGATAACCATCCACTTTGTGGTATTTTGTTTTAACAGACTGAACAGAGTAAGAATTAGATCTTCTCAGTGACAGGGACATGATAGAATATAGATGCCACTACATCTGCAAAAATGTTTGCTGCCTATGCCACTGGTGTGGGTGGCTTGCCACGACTCAGCAGTGACAGGTACAGACACTGCATTGGGGGCCTCATTTTATTATTGCTTTCATATGCATTATGGAACATATTTATCCTCTTACAATTCACCTTGTATCATTTTAAGCACGTCTCTTCAAGATAGTTTCCACCTTTCACAAATTGGTATAAAATCTTGAGTTTTCATACTTTGTAATTTATAATGTATTTAAGACCTGCTAATTTTTGTCTAATATGCATCATTTTGAGGATTATACAGTTGTGTCCATTAAATGTTGTTTTTGTCAAGTACTGCTTGAAATATGTTCTCATTTGTATTTTAGCCTGAATTTTGAAAACGCTAGAATGGTAACATATGTATGTTTGTGTTCAGGGTTTCTTCCATTCTCCCCCTGCCCCAGCAATATGGTCTGTGCGTCCCTGACCCTAGTAGCAACCTTTTCTTGTCCTTACACTGATGAATGATGCAAGTCCTGTTTGCATAGGTCCTGGGGTAACTCACAGCCTTTCTCTTTTTTGTCTCAGAGAAGTTATAATAGATGTGGATAAAAAGAATCTTTTGAGTAAAGAATTGCTTACAGTTTTATTTTTGAAAGGTTAAGAAAAGTAGCTGTGTTCCTAATGAGATGCAAAGGACTATGCGCTACCTGGAGCAGCTGGATTTACCAGGCGTGGCGCCAGCCTCACACCAGTGACCTGCAAGGCTCAGGCTCCGCTGTGAGCACCGCGTTCTTTCCTGGGTCACTCACTTTGGCCTGGAGCTTTCTCTGAAATCACTACTGGCTCCAGAGAAGACACTGAAGTTTTGAGCCAGGATACTGATAACAGCACATAAAGATGTCACAAGTGCTCAAGGAGCCTTGCTCGGGGTACCAGGCAGGCACCACAACCATACGCCCCATTCACTAAAGGTTTAAAGAATGTTAAAGGCAACTCATGATTGATTTTCACTGATATTTATGATATTTTGTTTTCAACTTTCTTGTTAGTTTGAAATCCATGACTTCAACTTCCCTTTTTTTAATCAATGATAATAGTCCCTATGTTCCTGTAATGCTGTATATTTCATTCAGATATTAAAGCATAATTTCTATAGAACTTTATATAATATCTTATAAATTACAACCATTTTATCATTCTCAAAATTATCTAAATTAAACACTTTATTGGCTTATCAAAAGAATCAATTCTTTTATTAATTTTTCTTTGTATTGTTTTCTAATTAATTTTTCTCTCCCTTTATGTTTAATAGCTAATATTGCCACTTGAGGTGATTTGTTCTGGCCTGTGACATCACTATTTGTTTCTTGTCTTGCTAAAAGATCAAATAGTTTTTGGACATGACCCTTCTCTGTAGCTGTTTTTGTTTAAGACTATTTTTAAAGGCTTTCACTTAGAATTCGTTTTTATTTCACATCAATGTCACCAGGCTTATGTGACTATGTAGAACAATAAAACCTGTGCTTTAGCTTTGGTGCCTGCACCTGTCTGTTAGAGAGGCTCCAGGTTGAACTGGGGAGGTTTGGGGTACTTGCTCTTTGGGGTTCTGCACATCCTGCTGAGGCTGTGCTGTGAAGCTTTGTGAATGAAATGCCTCCCAGCCCAGAGCAGTTTGCCCGCTTGGTTATGGAACTTTGGAGGACCAGCGCTCCTTACTTAAAGCTGCTTACCGCTCACCTCCCGTGGGACGGCTCACTTCCCGTGGGACCGCTCACCTCCCGTGGGACGGCTCACCTCCCGTGGGACCGCTCACCTCCTGTGGGATGGTCTGCACCACCCTCTGGTACAGGTGTCTTTCCCAAGAGGATCTCTGTGCAGTGACAGCTGCCTGATGGAACTTCACAGCCTGAGGCAGCCATCTGCCTGAACTTGGTATTTCCACTCACACCAACTCTTCTCCGAAGCATTCTCAAATAATCTTTGCATATTTAGCATCACTCTCCTCTGGAGATGCAGGTAGCAACCCCGAAGGGTTACTTAATCCAACATTAAACACAGAGGTGCTCTTTCAGGAAAGATTCTATGCAGCTGCTTAATAGAACATGCTGGCCTCAAACAGCAGTGTAAGATGAGACTGCTTTTCAAATTAAGCTCCAGAGGGTGCTGGAAAAGTAGAATAGGTTCACAGCATGCCCAGCATCTCAGGGATGACAAGGATTGTGGCAGAATCTGTCAGAAGCGGTGCCATAATGTGGGGTGAGGGGTCCTCAGGACCACATCAGGAGGTCTGTAGGGAGGTGGCTGAGTAGCAATGCCTGACAGTGCATGTATAAGGCCTCATGGGTGTAGCTGTCTCACCGCAGACAGGGGTAAGAAGGTCTTGGAAGAAATGCAGTAAATAATAACAAGCAAAGTTAATTAAGCATCCTAGAATTGAGAAAAAGATTCATTAGAGACTGCATGGAGAAGCCTTGTCAGTAACCTGGATCTCACATGCTTAAAGTTAGGGCAGCTGAATGCCTGCAGGTAAATGGAGGCCACAGCAGAGCAGCCACAGGCCTTTCGCCCTTGGAGAACTGTGTCGCCCCATGACCGCTCATCATTCATGGCTGCTTGGATCAAAATGGATTAAAAGGAAGATAATTTAAAATGTAACTCTTCTGTCTCATTAGCCACATTCTGAAGACTCGGCAATCCCATGTTGCTAGCGGCTCCCACTCTATGGATAGCACGGAATGGAGATTTCCAACAACACAGAAAGTTTTATTGCCAACATAGCCATGGTCCACAAAGGGCTGTTAGATCATCTACTGACCTGGATATTAGGGGGTTTCCATTCATATTTATTTCCAGCTAATCTTTTAATTTATGTTGCTGTACATATTTCACAATGTGCATCATACATCAGTACCTAATACATGTAAATTTTTGCAAATTAATGTCTTAGAGTTAACCTCATTGTTTTATTTTTTCTCTTAGCATTTGGTACAATATAGTTTATTTTCTTTTTTTATTGTTCTTTTTAAATTACAGGTAGTTTCTACAAAATATAAACTCCATGAATACAAAAAGAACAACCTTGTAAAAATTAGTTTTATTTACTAAAAATGTCACACAGGTGTTAAGTAATTATTGGCTGTCTGAGCCACGCTTCCGGGTGGCTTAGACAGTTCCCTGAACAAACACAAGGCACTTCTACTACAGAGTACTACAGAGGAAATAAGAAAATGCTTTTTCAATAAGAAAATATCATAAAAGTGGATTTTTCTATTTTAAAAAAGTGGATTTTTCTATTAACGTTGGAATAAGTCTGTGACCCAGAAGAAAAAAGGAAGCATTGTCTATTTCTAATTTATACAAGAGACCAACAAGAGCCAGTTGTTTTGTTTTTGAGATTTTGTAATGTTTCTACCCTCTTTCTGTTTCAAAATTTTTTCTTTAAATAAAAAAATTTAAAAAAAAAAGCAAGAGGAGGAAAAGAAAGTGCTCTAAAAGAGATAACTGTATGTATACTTAAGTGTAGGATTGATAGCAATGTTACTAAGTTTTTATTGGATCAGTGAACAGAACTGTTTGCAGCCTCACTGTTTGAATGTTCACTTTGTATGCTTTAATTTTGTAACTTGAACAACTATATCTAAGAAGACAATATGTAATGTATCAAATAGTGATTTCTTGCTGTTTATTTATTTATTTATTTATTTTTTAAATTCTGTATTGTTTCTACCCTTTTTTCTGTTTGGCTTCCCCCCTCTTTAAATAAAATTTTAAAAAAAGAAAAAAAAAAAGAAGCACACCTACAATAAGTTATTTGAACAGGCACCTAATACACAAATTCAGAATCTCTGTTCTAGAGAACAGAAATCTAACAAGGGCGTGGTATGAAATAATCTTAGAAGAGAAGGACGGCAGAAGCAAGCACAGAAGGCCTCGCACTGCGGCGCTGATGCGGCGGTACCAGCTCATCTCCGAGCCCACACAGGTCCGTTTTGATCCAGTCGGGTGCAGAACGCCTGAGGAGGCCTCCACTCACCAGGAGCGCACATGCGCGACCCCCCTGTTGCCTCGAGCTCCTCCGGCCTGTCCTTTGGACTGCCGCTGTTAAGGGCTGTCCCAAAACAGCTGGCGGCCGCCCCAGGGCTGATCACTCCTCGGTCCACAGCAGCGCAGTCCATTGATTCCGATGGGATTGGTTCAGCCCAGGAAGTGGCAAGTGCAATTGAGACTTTGGGAAAAGTGGGCTGTGCAACCTGGGCTCCTCCTCAGCTGGACCAGGAGGACTCTGCTCTGGGGCAGCACTGGTCTGTCCATTTCCGTACTGTACAACGGTGTCAGTTATGCCAGACTACAGCTGTTTTGCAGGGCTGTGAAAGATCAAGTCGACCCAGAGTGTAAATGCTCTAGAATTCTCTGGCACATGAGAGGTGTTCAGTAAATAGCAAGGATGCTTCTGCCTTTAGTCATTTTTAAAATTCCAATATGGTGTCACTCTTTCACTCTTCACTTAGACCTTGATCTTATTCAAAGCTGTGCTGGTTTTCAGCAGCCTGTTTGCTGGTGTGGGTTGACGTCGTGCTGGGCAGAGGCCCAGGCTGAGTGTGTCATTTCCTGACCCGATGACTCCTTGTTCTGCTACTGTGCTCCCCACTGCCACTGCTGGGTTCAGCAAGTCTGAGAACGAGTGTGCAGAAGAGCTGAAATTACTCCCAGCTTGCGACAGTTTCCATTGCCTCGTCCACATCCCCTCCTCTTCCTCACTCTTGATGTCAAGGCCAGCGGGAAGACAGGTATGCTGTCATCTGTTTTGTCTGGTAGCCGGAAATGATCTCATTACTTCTTTCCGGAAGCATCGCAGTCTGCTTGAGCTCAGCAGGTTCCAAGAGGAGGAAGGTGGCGAGGCTGCTCCCCAGCAGAGCCAGCCCGGCCTGGCAGATGGGCGTTCTGAGCACGAATCTTACTGGAGTGGAGCTGAGCAGTGATTCCTGCCGCAATTCCCGCCCGGAGCAGTCAGGTGCTTGTATCTTGGAATAGTTATTTACTTTTTGAAATTACTCACAGACTAAGCTCAGTGGTCTCAGATGGGGTAAAAATGTGTCCACATTTCTATGAGTATTGATTTTTCTCTCTAGCCCCAAATAGAAATTTCAGATGTGAGCACCCATTATTTCTGTAAATTTGATACTACTACCATTTCACTATTATATCTTTTGTGTAAAGGTGGGGATGCACTACCACTTAAGAACACCTATAAAAAATGGGATTGAGATCTTGAAGCCACCCCCCAAATTCTCCTTAATGGGTAAATAGATACTTTTAAAGAAATATTATAAGCCTTTATTTCTGTGTATCACATGGAGCATGGCTATGCTACGCTTTTATTTTGAGGACCCTAACAAGCAAGTGTGTATTAAGCTATCTGACTCCCAGGCCAGGGAGACCTTCAGGGATGATTCAGAGCCACAGCCTGGGGGTCAGGACAGCAGGGCAGTGGACACTCGGGATACAGGGACAGTGTCTGTCAGGAGGGCCTGGGATACACGCACCAGACAAAGGAACTCAACTGAAAGCCCCAAGCAGGTCGTGAACTGGGATAAAGATCAAGAGAGTGTTCAAAGAGCTGAGGTTTGGAACAGAAAAGAAGCGAAGTTGGGAGTGAACTGAGGTTGGTGCAGGATTGCAGTTGATGCATTTGAATACTCGTGTCTTCTTTCCTCCTTCTTTCTTCTTGTTTTGGAGCGGTGGTCATGGAGGACACAGAGTCAAAGCATAAATTGTTCTTTCAAGATATCAGTTATGAAAAGGAGAATAAAAATTCAGATGAAATATGAATTCTAGGGTGTTTGTGAAGATAAGGTTCCATGTGGGGATATCTTGACCTCTCTTTCAAAAAATACTGATTTTACCTGGGCTCACAATTATTTCCTCAATATTTCTCATATACTCACATGTGTGCACACATGTGCACACATGCACACACACACACTCAAACCCAGAAACTCACACATGGCTTCCTCTCTCTCAAACCAAAAGGAATACCAGTATTGCTACCAAAAGCCAATGTAATTAAGCAGGAAATGTCTCATTTCTTAGGGAAAATATCCTTGAAATATTTAGAATTTTGAACTATGCCATTAATCCCAAGAGTTTTATTCTACAATATTATAATTGGTTAATATTGTAGGGGAAGCTATAACTCCTTTGACAATTCTGGAAATTTGAACATAAATTTGTGAATTAGATATTAATGAGTTAAATCTATTTTTCTTAGGCATGGTTGTATCTATTTGCTTTGGTAGGAGAATGCCCTTACTCTGGAAGATATGTGCTGTAGCATTTAAAGATGAAATATGCTATCTATGCCATGCTGAAATCGTTCAGCAGGAAGAAACCATGTCTAACATATATTTAAATAATTATAAACACAAGTACAGATTAAATACTTAGAAATGTAGGTCAGTGTTCATCACACTCTTTTTTCACCTTCTCTGTGGGACTTGAGCGTTCATTGATTCATTACCTGTGCAGTCACCTGTGAGGGGAGGAGATGCTTGCTTAGTGCTTAATACAAAGCATTTAGTTTTATGCATAAGACCACTACAACCCTACAGAGAGTGTCCTTCACATGTATTTTATAGATCAGCATTGCTATTACTACAACTGTGTTTACATCTCTGCATTTAAGTGTATTCATTTTGAAAGCATTAGAAGATTAAAAACATTAACTTAGTTTTTGATACTAGAGAGTGTTTAAACACTCACTGTGACATCTATCTAATAAAGACAGAGAGTAACTAATTAATTCTTCCAGTGTGTTTTAATTGCTGCAACCAGCCCAGCCATTTAGTGCAGGATTTAGTGAGTGTGTTTGTAGTATGTAAATGAGGAAGCCATCCAGACTGGAGATCTGGCCTCATTAAGGCTTTGCGGACTGCGCAATGTCATCACAAACTGCGTGAGGCAGGCCAGATTAAGCTCTCAGACAGAGGAAGAAGGCAGCTAAGGTTTCACACACCAACTGTCCTGTCCCACCTCTCCACCCCAGGATGTGAGGCTTTACAATGGCCATAACAGTTTAAGAAGAATGCTAAACATACCAATCTGCAATCACATAGAAGAAGCCAACTGCACTTAATACCTACTAACGTCTTCAACATGACATACCATTAGGTTAATGAAACTTGTAAATATGACCTTCTGTACTATGTGTGTCTTTATTAATTGTATCCACATTTAAAAGCTCATTTATTGCCAGAACATAAAAGGGTAATGTGGCTGTCACAACACATATGTAAAATCCCTTAGAGATAGTAAGAGGTGCATGGTAAAGAGGACATCATTGCACATGAAATGCCTTTTACACTTTATCTCTGCTCCCCATGTTTATCATTTTTTGGGAGAGTGAGCAAAGAAAGTCCATGCAAGCTCCAATTAGTGTAAAACCTCCTTACCTTGTCTTGTGCAACTGTTTATTCAGGACAACGAGATGCTCTAGAAGGAGCCCAGGGCACCCAGTGCCCCAGGAACAGGCTCAGTCATATGCAGACATAAAACCACACATGTTCACAAGCACACATAGAGTTGCAATGACAGTTTCAGCTATTGATGATTTTTTTCTTTGTCATTTTGTGTAGCTGTGTAATTGCATATATATGGTTCAAGTACAATGGACCAACAGACTCCAAGCATTTTCACTGCACACACTTTGGAGTAAAACTCTCTAAACAATGTGCTTTGAAAATTATATATTTGGGGGGGAACAAGCCGGTGCCAAAAGGGGAGGTAGGCCTGCACAATGGTGAGCAGAGTTCCAGCTGGCACAGTGGCAAGGGAAGTTCCAGCTCTCTGGCATTGGCTCGGGGGAGTTTGGGACATGACTCCCTGTACTTGGGTGCATGCCCAGCCCCCTAGGACACTGGACTAGCCTTGAAAGGCTTTACGGGCTTGAGTGGACCATGACCAGCAACCTTCATTCAACCAGGGGAGCCAAGACCCATGTAAGTCACAGGAGCTGAGGGCACAGGAGGTGTTTGCCAACACACTCAGGAAAAGTTCTGGAACATCGCTTGAAACACAGAAATATAAGAAAATGACAAAAGACCAAAATGCACTCTCTAACCTCCAGCCCATCCCAAGAAAGCCTGGGAGCAACATACATAGAAGAAAACACTAATCATACACCTGAAATACCTGAAAAGATATCAACTGAAATAAAGAAGCAAGTACGGGAAGCTATAAAGGAACTCAAATAAGAAATAATCTCCCAGGTAAAAGAAGATATGATAAAAGTAGTGAAAAAAATAGTGAATACATCTAAAGAAGACACAGCTAAAAAACTAGAGGAACAAAGCAAATAGATAGAACCCCTGAATGAAGAATAGAAGAAACAAACAGAATACATGAAGCAGATTCAAAGAGATATACATGAAATCAAAAATTCTATTGTAAGTTGCCAAAACTGCCTCAACAAAAGTGAAGATAGAATTTCAGACTGCAAAGATAAGATTGCAGCTAGTGAATAGTAAAGGAAAGATCTTTTAAAAATAACAAGGAATCAGGAAATAACAATTCAACAATTGCAAGATGATGCAAAGAAAAAAAACATAAGATTGAAAGGGATAAAAGAAAAAGGAGACAACACAAATAATATCAAAAGGCTATTTATAGAAGTAATTTCCCAAACATGAGAATGTAAACTGACATTCAGATTAGTGAAACATATAGAATTCCAAACAGCAATAACCAAAATAAAACTACACCCAGACATATAATAATCACCATCCCAGAAATCCAACATAAGAACAGAATATTAAAAGCTGTTAGAGAGAAAAGACAGATCACCTATAAAGGAAAGTATATCAGAATCACAACAGACTTCTCAACACAAACAATGAAGTCAAGAACATGGAGTAAAGTATTTCAGATCCTAAAGGAAAATGACTTCCAACCCACACTGATCTACCCTGCAAAACTGTCCTTCAAAATGGATGGAGAAATAAGATACTTTCATGACAAAGAACAGCTGAAGAACCTCATAATCACCAAACCAACCCTGCAAAGATTACTGAAAGACATTCTAGATACACATAGGAAAAACCACTAAGCAAGACAGATAAACAGAAGAGAAAGATAAAGATACAATAGCAGAAAGATAACATGTCAACAATAAAATGATATATAACAGTTATAACCATTACTTCAAATGGTCTCAATTCACCAATTAAAAAGAAACAGACTGGTAGAATGGATCAAGAAACAACATCCAACCATATGCTGTATACAAGAAACCCATCTAACCCAAAAGGAAATTCATAGACTGAGAGTCAAAGGATGGAAAACAATACTTCATGCAACAGGAAGTCAAAAAAAAGCAGGGGTAGCTATTCTGTTTGCAGACAATGTGAATTTCAAACCAAGAATTATCCAAAGAGATAAAGAAGGTCACTACATACTAGTTAGGGGAAAACTTCAAGAGGAAGAGGAAAACAATCTTAAATTTATATGCACCAAATTCCAGAGTACCCAGCTATACAAAGCAAGTATTAACAGAAGTGAAAAATCAAATAAGCAATAGCACAGTTTTAACAGACCTTAACATGCCATTGACACAAAGGGACAGATCAACTAGACAGAAAATCAGCAAAGAAATAATAGAACTGAATCATACCTGTGAACAAATGGACTTAATAGATGTATACAGAATGTTCCATCCAACATCAGAATATCCATTCTTTTCAGCAGTACATGGTAATTCTCTAAAATAGACCATATACTTAGCCCACAGAACATATTTAAGTAAATGCAAAAGAACTGAAATTATCCCATGCATGTTATTCGATCATAGCGCCATGAAACTAGAAATTAATAATAAAAGAAACTGCAAAAACTCCACAAACACATGGAAACTGAATAATACACTCTTGAGCAATCAATGGGTCACAGAGGAAATTAAAGAAGAAATTAAACAATATCTACAAGCAAACAAAATTACAAATACAACTTACCAGAATCTGTGGGATGCAATGAAAGCAGTACTTAGAAGAAAATTTATTGAACTGAGTTCCCACATTAGGAAAACAGAACAAACACAAATAAACAACCTGATACTATACCTCAAACATCTAGAAAAAGAAGAGCAAGCCAAGCCCAAAGCCAAAAGAAGGGAGGAAATTATAAAGATCAGAGCAGAAATTAATGTAATAGAGACTAAGAAAACAATACAAAGAGTCAATGAATCAAAGAGTTGGTTCTTTGAATGAATAAATAAAATTGATAAGGCCCTAGCCAATCTTATTTTAAAAAGGAAAGAAAAGACTCAGATTCATGTAATATGGAATGAAAAAAGTGAAATCACTACCGACTCTGTGGAAATACAGA
This sequence comes from Hydrochoerus hydrochaeris, assembly GCA_004027455.1. Taxonomy (NCBI): domain Eukaryota; kingdom Metazoa; phylum Chordata; class Mammalia; order Rodentia; family Hydrochaeridae; genus Hydrochoerus; species Hydrochoerus hydrochaeris. Next base: position 27,795 of record PVLA01012292.1, on the reverse strand, counting down.
AGATCATCAAAAACTATTTCAAAAACCTCTACTCTTATAGGTTCAATAACACAGAAGAAATGGACAGATTCCTAGAAACATATGAACCACCAAAGCTGAATCAAGAAGATGTGAAACTGCTGAATAACCCAATTTTTATTAATGAAATTGAAAGCATAATGAAGTCTTTACAAACAAAGAAGGGCCCAGGCCCAGACAGATTCACTGCAGAATTCTACAAGAAATACAAAGAAGACTTAATGCCGACACTCCTCAAACTGGTCAATGAAATCAAAAGGGAAGCAATTCTGCCTAAGTCATTCCTGGAAGAAAATATTACTCTAGTACCAAAACCTGAGAAAGATCCAACTAAAAAAGAGAACTACAGTCCACTCTCCCTAGTGAACATAGATGCAAAAATTCTCAATAAAATACTGGCAAACAGGATGCAGCAAATCATCAAGAAGATTATACACCATGACCAAGTGGGATTCATCCCAGGCATGCAGGGATGGTTTAACATACGTAAAGTAATAAATGTAATCCACCATATCAATAGAGCCAAAAGTAAGAATCACATGATCATTTCTATAGATGCAGAAAAAGCTTTTCATAAGATCCAACACACATTCATGATAGGAACGTTACAGAGAATTGGAATAGATGGTCTCTACCTCAATATGATAAAGGTCATCTATGACTAACAAACAGGCAGCATCATATTAAATGTCCAAAAACTGAAAGCCTTTACCTTAAAATCAGGCACAAGACAAGGATGTCCCTTATCACTGCTCCTATTCAACATAGTACTGGAAATACTAGCCAGAGCAATTAGACAAGAGAGAGAAATAAAAGGAGTAAAGATAGGAAAAGAGGAAGTTAAACTATCATTATTTGCAGATGACATGATACTCTTAAATAGAAGACCCCAAAAACTCCATCAAAAGACTCCCAGATATAATAAATAAATTCAGCAATGTAGCTGGATACAAAGTGGATACTCAAAAATCAATAGCATTCCTATACACTAACAACAAAATCATCAAGAGAGAAATAAAAGAAGCCACACCCTCCACACTAGCACCCCCAAAAAATGAAATACTTAGGAATTAATCTGATGAAAGAAGTAAAAGAGCTATACAAGCAAAATTATAATACCCTGAACAAAGAAATCAAAGAGGACCTCAGAAAATGGAAAGACATCCCTTGTTCATGGATAGGAAGAATAAATATTGTCAAAATGGCCATTGTCCCAAAATTGTTATTCAGATTCAATGCAATCCCAATGAAAATACCACTAACATACCTCATAGATCTAGAGAAATCACTCCTAAAATTCATCTGGAACAAGAAGAGATCTAGAATAGCAAAGGCAATTCTAAGCAGCAAAGGCAAGGCAAGTGGCATCACAATCCCTGACTTGAAGTTATTCTACAAAGCTACCATAATAAATTCAACATGGTACTAGAATAAAAACAGACCTGAGGATCAGTGAAATAGACTAGAAGATACAACCACAACTACGAACACACTCAACCACCTTATCATTGATAAAGGGGCCAAACACGTCCACTGGAAGAAAGATAGTCTCTTCAATAAATAGTGCTGGAAAAACTGGCTCTCCATATGCCGAAAACTAAAACTAGACCCATGCCTATCACCATGTACTAAACTAAAGTCTAAATGGATCAAAGATCTCAATATTAAAACAGAAACACTAAATCTGTTGAAAGACAAAGTAGGTAGAAATCCTGAAGACATAGGAGTAGGTAAAGAATTCATGAACAAGAACCAAACTGCACGGGAAATACTTCCCAGAATCAATAACTGGGACCATGTCTTATTAAAGAGTTTCTGCACATCCAAAGAAATCTACAGTAGAGTGAAAAGAAAACCCACAAGCTGGGAAAAAAATCTTAGCAAACTGTCCCTCAGACAAAGGACTTCTGCCTAGAACCTATAAAGAATTTTTAAAAAATCAGACCCCCGAAATTCAAAGACCCAATCCAAAAATGGGCATCCAAAATGAACACACAGTCCTCAGATGAAGAAATATGAATGGCAAATAAATACATGAAACAATGTTCATCATCATTGGTCATTAGAGAAATGCAAATTAAAACCACACTGAGATTCCATCTCACTCTGGAAAGAATTGACAGGATCATCAAAACTACCAACAACAAATGCTGGAGAGGCTGTGGGGAAAAAAGAACTTTTCTGTACTGTTGGTGGGAGTGTAGACTGGTGCAACCACTGTGGAGGTCAGTCTGGGGATTCCTCAAAAAGCTGGGATTGAAAGTCCCATTTGACCCAGCTATTCCACTTTTAGACATATTCCCAGAAGAACTGAAAACATCATACCACAGTGATATATGTGCACCCATGTTTATAGCAGCACAATTTGTAATAGCCAGAGCTTGGAAACAACCTAAGTGCCCATCAACTCAGGATGGATAAAAAAAATTGTGGTACTTTTATACAATGGAGTACTACTCAGCTATAAAGAATGATCACATTGAGATATTTATAAATAAATGGATACAACTTGAGACCATACTTAAAAGCGAAATAAATCAAACTCACATGTATAAATACCATATAGTCTCCCTAGTGTAAGAAAAGGTAAGAGTACATAAGATTCCATGGTAATCATGGTTCCCATTATATTGCTTTGAAGACTTGTAATGTTTGCATTCATTGGTTACAATGGTTTTATTCTGTTTTGTTTGACCTTAATATGTGTGATGGTATGAATAGATACTTGGAAGAAAACAAGACATTATGGCAGCCATTGCTGATTTAATATCATCTTGCTTTGAAGTCCTACCATACTTTTGTTCTTCTATTACCATTGGTTCTATCATGTTGTGTCTTACTGGATTTATGGAAAATGAGATGATATAGTAGCCATTGTTCATTTTCTGTTATTTGGTTCAGAATGCCTTGTAATAGTTTCATTCTCTTGAATGCTTTTATTCTATTTTGTTATGTTTGATATTATTGTTTGTGAAGCTATGCTCAACTATTTCAAAGAAAGAGATATTATGATAGCTACTGTTGATATCCAATTGTCTTGTTGGGAAGTGCTGTGTTGCTTGTATTGTTCTGTTCTGATCTGTGTTGTTCTGTCCTCTTTTGTTTTATTCTCTGTAAAATAAAAAAACATGTATTTGCTTAACAATAATTAATATATGTGGTTATATTAATTTGCATATTAAGTATTAATAAAGTTCAGGTTGCTTCCAAACATTTTAGAAAAATTAATCAAATTGATGGGACTTGAGAGTAGACATCTGCATTTTTGTGTTTTATCTGCTTTGTTTGTTTTGCTGCAAGTGTATTTGAAACTGCAAAATTGAACTCTGAAAATTTGGAATTTTTTTCTCTTTAATATCAGTACTCATTTGCAGTGAATGCACTTTTGCAAACAGGAAAATTTCAGAATTTTATCCTTTAGAGTTGAGTGGCTTGTCCACAATTCCTTAGGCCAAAGGCATAAATGGCTCCCATGCCTCTCCTCAGACCAGATGAACAGGCAGAATACATACATGCCAGCCCCAGGGGCCAGGAGCCCAGTCTTCTTTCCACCAGAAAGGGGTGAATGAGAGGAGGAAAGGAAGGAGGAGGAAAAGGAGAGGGTTGGGAGGGAGAGGGAGAGCCCAGTGGCTATGAAGGTAACTGTCTTTTGTACAACCCCACCCCTTTCCCAAGCCTGACAGCAGATCTCAGCCACCCCATAAAAACCCTGCTTGATCTCACACCAGAAGTGGAGACAGCACTTTGGGCTGGCCCCCAGTGCGTGGCTCGGGAACCTTCCAGATTCCCTTGACTGGCAGCTGTGCCTACCAGCCTGCCCCCCGTGCCCTCATCTCCTGCCTCATACACTTGTTCACCTCATGGAACAAGGGAGAAGAGAAAGAAGAAAGGAACAAGAAAAAAAGAGAATAGAAGAAAAAGTGGAAATGAAGCTTTTGTGAATAAAGAGGGGAAGAAGGGATGAAGGAAGGGAGAGGAATGGGGGGAAAGAAGTAGCAAGATATATTGCATGCCAGTGCAAAGTCCCTAGGCTACATATAAGCACCATGTGTATCTAAAATGCACCAATAAAATAAAAGGTAAAAACACATAAGACCAACACACTTATAATTTAGATTAAAGGTTTAGTGCAATACAGAAGAAAAACTTTAAAAAATGAAAAGTATTAAAATATGTGATATTGCATCTGAAATTAATATTTGAGAAATTCCTCAAACTCTAAATTTGCTTCAAAAAGTAACTGTTATGGATATGTTATTGAGAATTATTATAGCAATCAAAGTAGTCTTATGCATTCAAGGACTCAAAAAGCACAGCCAGTATGCCAATAGTTTAAAAGAAAGAAATTTCTGAATACATAGTTCAATCAACAGAGAAAGATTGAAATAATGAGATAAACCACAGGAAAGCCACAGAAATGATTTTGAAATGAACTCAGCCAACTGAAAGGTAGAGGTAATTCTAAGACAAATGTAGTTATGATGCTGAAAAATGCGGTCTAGACATCACCTTTAAGGAGAAATAAGACAAAAACAATTACATAACAATTGGATAGAGTAAAAATATAGGCTGTATTTTTTTAAAAAAATGAGAAATGAAAAAAGGAGAATCTGTCTTTTGTCTCAGTTTTCAATAGAAAAACATCAAAGGCAATCTTGGCGCAAATACTCAGGGAAATAATCACAATATCACCTTAAAGCATTTAAGAGTATAGGTTTTCTTAGGAGGCAGGGGTGGTAGGGATGGTGGTGGAGAATTTAAATTTTCCAGAAGTAAAAAGTTCTAGAGATTTACTTTACAAAATGTGTATAATTAACCTCTACAATATGTTTTAAAGTGGTCACAATGGTGAATTTTATTGTGCATTTTACCCACAGTAAAAAAGAATACATGTCTAATGAAATTAGGAAAGTAGAATGAATCTTGGAAATGTATTCCAAGATTTTAGGTGTGTGGCCCTTGTTTTACCTTGCTAATTTCATCTTTCTTTTCAGAGAAATGGAGACAAGAAAAGCTTTCCTTGTCTCCATTGTTGTGACCTTTTAATTTTTTAAATTATGAAAAATTTTAAAATTTTGGTGTGCTTTTCACAATAATCTAATAGGCAAGAATGTCACAGTACAGGGTCACTTCAGTCCATGAATGCTTTTTTTTTTGCTAATAATTGATTCACAAACAGAAGGGTTTAACAAATTTTGTTTTTGTTTGCAAACTCTGCTTTGGGTGATGAACACAACCACAGCCATTTTCCCAGCACAAACACAAATGTGGCCACCTTTTCCAAAATCATAGAATAAATTAAGTATGTGAACCGAGGTACTCTTCATATGCAAAGTAATCTATTTAGTGTTGAATCAAGAAGTAAGACTCAGAGGATTAAGGATCTTACGATCTTCACAAAATCAATACAGAAGTTCTAACTCTAGCATAGTGGCCATGCATGTCCTTAATACCACACTCAGGAGACTGAGGAGAGAGGATAACTGGAGCCCAGAAGTTCAAGACCAGCCTGGGCAACGTAGCAAGACCTCTTCTCTCCAGAAGAAAACAAAAGAAAGAAAGGCAGGAAGAAAGGGAGGAAGGCTGACAGAGAAGGCTGTATGATTAAGGAATGAAAGGATGAGTAAAAGTAAATCAGATGAGTGAAAATTTAAAAAATTATGACAAGCTTCTTAAAAATCAGAGAATAAAGTTAAGTCAGATAGCAATAAATGATAAAAGATATTTCATGCTACTAGAGAAAAGTTCAACTTAAAAACATGTGTAACAATAATGCTATGAGAAAAAATACACTACAATATATAAAGGCAGTGATATTACACTATTAAGGAAACATGCCTAATCATAATAGCATAATTACAAAAATTTTACCACAATGTAACTCACATTCATCTGTTACTGATAGATTAAGTAGGGCAAAACGTGTAAGTTTGCTTAACACAAAAATTAGTCTATGGTAAAAGCCTTCTTACCGTGTATCAGAATAAACCAATCAGTAACTTCCACCACCATCTACACATGGTCCTCAATCCATACACAGCACAATATTTCAAGTGAATTAAAAAATGCAAGTGCCAAGAAAATACCACAAAAATCATAGAAAAGTAAATTTGCAAACTGAAAAGTGGAGTATGTTTTTCTAATCAGCGTACAAAACTGAAATTCTCAAGAAAAGTCACTGATGAAATCAAGCACGGCAGCCATGAGACAGATGCACAAGCAGAAGGACATGCCATGGAGGTACTATCCAACGCCATTCACCTACCTAGTTGTAGGGACGGAAGAATTTAAGCCACATAGACTCACTCGGCAAGAGTCCACTCGGCAGGAGATAAACAAATTCACATCTGTGTGCAGTTAATAACAGAAGATCAAAATATGTTGAGCAGAAGTTGACAGAGCCAAAAGGGTAAATAGAAAAATCCGTATTAATAGGTAGAGATTTTATTCTAACCCTGGCAGAATTGGATAGACTCTTGTCAAAAGTGCTAATTACCTAAACTGGCAAAAAAGTAACTAATTCTTTTCAATTATTTACTATTTCATCTACATAAAATTTACAATTTAGGTATCACCAGACAAGAATAGTGTTTGTGTGGGCCATATTAAGAAAGAAAATGTTTTTAAGACTGTCTTTAAAAAGAAGACAAAAAAGAAACAAAAAGTAAATACTGTACAAATAGCAACAAAATTAGTGACGCTTTCAACTAGGAGGAGGAAGAGAGACGCCGGTGGCATCTACGGCTTCCACCTTCACTTGGGGAGACAGGCCGGAGCTCCCAGCTGCAGCCGCAGGACCCTGCGTTACAGGACCTGTTCCTCCTCAGCACATTGTCTTGGCCAGTCGCCCACTCTTCCAGTCCCACTACATGTCTTTTCTTTTGTCGTTATTGTTTTCCCCTTGTGTCCTGTGTCTACATTTCCATCCGCCACGTCTCTGTCTGAAAATCTTATCTCTTCAGAAAATTTGGCCCTGAACACTTTTTCATCAGAGACTATATGCTCAAACCCTTGTTCATCCTAAATTCATGATTCTTGGCTAGACTTAGGAAAATCTGTGTCTAACATCAGAGTGTAAGCTCCACTGGAAATACAACTTCTCAGTTTATTGAGTACCTTCCGTATAGAACACAAGGAAAACAATCTATGTGTGTTTGTTCAATGAATGACCTAGAAAACTTAGACCAAGGTAAGAGAAAAGAGACCACAGCATTATGAAAAAGAATGGGACACATACGGCTGCAAAAAAATTAAATTGCAAATTATTAAAACCAAGACTATTTGTTAAAACATTTGAAAGCATGGATAAGATGAAAATTCTTGTACAAATACACGCTCCCAGGGCTTACTCAGACATTCCTCTCATAAAGCCAGGGCAGGAGCCCTGTTAGCCTGCTTTACAGATTAAATAACAGTCCCAAAGCTCAGCACTGTTTAAAACTGTGAAAAATTGGGAACAACTTAAATGCCCAGTAAAAGTGTTTAGAAAATTAAATGATGGTCAGTTCATAAAAGGAAATAGATGGAAGCTATGAAAAATGATGATGTACAGCCACGTTTACTGGGATACGTGTCTAATGTATTCTATTGCATGAAAATAATACATGGCAAAGTGGTGTATAAAATAGCATCACACTTTGTTTAAACCATCCACAAAGATATATCTCTCCAAGTCATTCCAAGAAGGAAAAAAAAAGGCAAAGGGGATATCTAGTGATATTAACTCTCCAGAGGAGAATTATGGATGATTTTCTCCATCTTCTTTATAAATTTCCTTATTGTCTAGTAGCTTTGTACCATTTGTTTTACTCATAACCAGACTAAAAATTTTCCCTTTAAAAATTAATGCACCAATGAATAATACATTTGCTCCATGCCTCTAAAACCTACCACTCATAATCTAGTCACACAAAAGGGGAGTATGTATTCCACAATTCCCCTTTTTAATCATTCACAATATATCTCCCCCAAAAAAGAGTACTTTCAACCAATTTTGAAAGGATGATCCCTCACACTGTGGGGATCTGACAAATTAGGAGACATGATGAAAAGTATACATAAATGTACTGTCCTTGACCTTCACTCTTTGAGATTCTGTATTTCTGAGGTCTTTTCCACTCCCCTAACTATACTGAGCAAAGTAAAAATCCTGTTATGATTTTCATTTAAAATGTCCCCTAACTGTCTCACATTTGGAGGTGGGGTCTAGTCAAACATGGAGGGGTCACGTCCATGACCTGGAAGAGCATGTCATGTCCCTGGCTCCTCTCTTTTCTCTCTGCTTCTTGGACACCATGGGTGAATGGTTTTCCTTAACGTGCCATTTCTGCTTTGGAGCATGTACTGAACTCACTGAAGCTGAGAGCTAAAATAAATCTCTCCTCCTTTAAATTATAGGTGCAGTGTATTTTCCTAGCAACAACAAAGTGACTAATACAGATACCATAATATTTTCTAAGTGTTTCTAGAAAAGTGTATTTGCTTCATAAAGGTAAAGCATTGCATAAGAAATAGGCACTTGCCCCAGTAGTATAGAATAGAAACAAAGATATAAACAAATACTTAAATCTAATTGCATATAAATTAAATTTTCAGTTTTGTGTTTTCCAATGTTTTCTAGAGATAGCAATTGGAAACCTAGACAATTCTAAATACATTACAATTGTAATGTATTTAGAAAGGTGAAGAAAAATGTGAAATTGCCAGAGAAAACTAAGTGTGTATTTTTAATCACCGCATCAAGTATCACATGTACCTGGATAAGAAAGGCAATATGTTTTCACAACGCTATATAATCCACAAAGCATTTTTTTTCATGTATTCTTTTATCTCACAGTAGTTATAGGCAACTGAATTAGAAATATTATAGGCAGTCAGACAGGGCTATGCCCATGAAGGAGCCAGTGCAGACCAGATACCTCTGTTGTGGGCCAGGCCTAAAGAAAAAAGATCAAAAAAATGCATCCAACATCCTAAGGAGGAAGTCAGGAGTCACCATCACAACCTCCTACAGGATAAGTCACCGCTCTGTATGCATACCCACTTTCTGGGTGACTCACTTCCCCACTTGTCCCCAATTTAATCAATTTTACCCAAGCAATTAATCGTACTGGTTGACCACAGTTCTGTCCCACCTTATGCCCACCTTGCAAGTTCCCACTTTGGACATGCCTCACCTCGTGGTTTTGCTCTATAAAATCCCTAGGAAAGGTAGGGCCTTTGGCAACCCACTCGGGACCCCTTCTGTCTCTCTCAGACAGCAACTTTCTTTCTCTCAATAAATATACTCTGCTCTTAAGTCCATTGTTCCTAAAATTCATTCTTCAATTTTAGAGAACATGGACTCATACCAGACATCCAGTAGGTTGGGAGTCTTGTTCCCCTCTATCACAATGACCTACCAATCAAATCTTATTAGCTCTTTATTGAATTTTGGAAACAAACAGTAATCAGTAATCATGCTTTTCTCTCCCATTCAAATTGAAATCTTCAGATTCCCCGTGAAATGTTCTTTCCACTAGACTGGACTGCCCTGTCTTTCGGGTAACTGGAAAACTTTTTACTAAGTCCCATTAAGCAATGAAAGTAAATTGAATACGTAAACATTGTCTTTCTCCAAAAGGTCCAAGTGTAAACAATTTAATTTATATGCACAAGATCTAAAGTGTGGGCTTTAAAACTTACATGCAGGTATACAGTGCCATCTATGTGTTTCTCAGGAGTGGTTATTTCACAGAAAGGACTAAGGAGCAAACAAGTTTGAACAGTCTTAGCAATGCTAGTAATTTTCTACCACCACGCATTTGCAGTGAGCTGCACTTGACTTCACAGGATCCCAGTTCATTAGCTACAGCCTCCTTCATGAAGTCCTGTTCTGTTGTTTGTTGGGCTCTCTTTTATCTCAAGCCCTGCAGCTGATGAACCTAACTATTTAATCAGGGTGCTATCCAGCCAGGCTGGTAGAGAATGTGAATCACACACCCAGGGGGTAAGGGTGACCGTGATGAGGTGGCTACTTTTCTGATTGCTGAGCATTGCTCTAACAGGGCGCAGTGATTTCTTCATCTCTTCTTTTCCACAGTCAAATTGAAACCTAAGGGAAAGCTGTAGGGACGGCAGGGAGAGGCCAGGAAGACACATTGAATGAACACAAGGAGATTTTGTGCCTCGGCAGGAAAAGGTTTGGCTAGACAGGTGAACAGAGGCCCTGCCTGTTCCGCCCTAGCACCCTGGAACACGGCAAGGACCTGTAAGTGAGACATCGCCCTGATTCTTCATCAGGAGTAAGCACCATGCCTTAGGAAGCCTGGTGTGCTGATGCATGGGGTGCTATAGTTACAGCACTCTGGGAAGCTGATGCAGGATGATTGCAAGTTTGAGCCCAGTCTGGGCAGTTTAGTTCATGGCTGGGGATGTAGTTCTGTGCAAAGGCCCTGGGTTCAGTACCCAGTAACAGAGAGAGAGAGAGAGAGAGAGAGAGAGAGAGAGAGAGAGAGAGAAATAAAAAGAATAAGCACCAGCAAGTGAATCATGAGTTGAAGTTCAGTTTGTGCTACACAGATTTCGAGGTGGGTCCAGAATACACAGCAAGAGCTTGTCTCAAAAACAACAAAGTGAGTATCATAACTACCATCCAATCACTGTTACTGCCCAAGGTTCACTTTTAGCCCATGAGCCTTGCAGCATTCAGGCACATTTGACTTTAAAGAAGTCTACAGAAGTTTTTAATGTACATCTGGTCCAAAGACTGTGGACTGGATTAACTAATAACTGTGGAAGCCCTTGCAACTCTGGGTGTTACTACAACTCCATTTCCTGAGGAGCTTCTTTACTCTAAAAATGACTGAGGTCTGCATGGGCTGGCTCAAAGTCATTGTCTCTAAATAAAACATTGTGACTCAACTCTGAAGTACATGACCACTAATTGCTATCAGTTCTCACCCTCCTGCAGAAAGAGAGAGAGAGAGAGAGAGAGAGAGAGAGAGAGAGAGAGAGGCTTTAGCAAGGAGAGCGCTGCCACCTGGAACTTCCAAAAAGATGCGCATGTAGCACGGTGAGAACAGATCATCACTCAACACTCGGTAATAGACTCGGTGAGAAATTTCTCTCTACACTTCGCCTCTTAGTCTTGAGCATGTATGAGGCCAAGAGTGAGTTACCACACTCCCCACACCCCACAAAAACACACAGGAAAATGAGAGGGTTGGGTTTATAGTACAAAGAGGTAAACACTGATGTAAGTACCTAAAAGCAAAAAACTGAGCAATTCAACCCTGGTGTTACCACAGCTGAGGTGGTGAGGTTTAAGAAAGGCTGCAGCAATAAGAAGGGATTGGTCAACCATGATGTTTACAAGAAGACATGTGACAAAGCACATTCAAACATGTCTCTGAATTCCAGTGTCTCATTTATATAACCATCATCACTGTCTAACTCAAAGTCAGGTTTAATCAAAAGTCATTGCAATACTGGCTGCTGTCTATTTTCCCCTCTTGTAGTAGCTGTGTTTTGCAAACTTTTCTCCTTTTGCTTATTTTTCCATATTTTCCCCTCATTTATCAGCTGTGTGTCTTCCAGTTATCTTTATTGTAGTTGTTTTATTGTTTTCATATAAAGAGCAAATCTACACATGTTTATGTGTAGCAAATTTCAGCATCTCTGCATGAGGCAAAATGTAAATGTGAAGCAAGACACTATTGTGAACTCTCATTTAATGAGAAGAGATAAAGTACTTAGAGTCTTGCCAGTGCACGGGAATTATTCTGCAGAGTCTACCTTACTCCCTTAAAACTCCCAACCATCCGATGCACCCGCTAAACACAAAACTCACTGATAAAAAATGAGCCATATAAAAGTGAAATAACTTGTCTCAGTTGCTCAGCTCAGAAGCAGTGAGTCCCAGGTCCAGAGCCAACCTTTTTGACTCCAAACCCATATTGTTTCCATCTCATGCTAGAATAAAAGAACTGGAAATCACAAATTTCTTTACTTTTTTGGGTTTTCTATGAAAACTGGTTTGTTTTTTACCTTCCAAAGTTGTAATTATAAGAGAAAATAGAAGATATCCATCGGTTTCTAAGTTTAAAATGGGATCTCAATCAATCTAAGCCTTCTCCATTGATTTCTTTTTATTATATATTTTAAGCAGAAAGTCACATTTTTGTTTACTTCCATGTTTATACACTGGCATTATAAATCACAATGTTAAAAGTAACTCATAGAGTTGAAGGAAAGCAGAACTAGGTAACTAACCCAAAAGTAACTGAACCAAAAAATGGAAACCTTCACATCCGCTGGATGAGGAAGAATCCTCACTGTTTCTCTTACCATCAGCTACCCATTCAAACATTTCATGAGCTGCTACTGTGCCAAATGAGCTGATTAGCTCTGGCAAGGTTCAAATGTGATACCTCTTTTTTGTACAATGGAAAACACAAATCCCGCTATAAACAATGCTGAGGACAGTACTAACTCCTGTCTATGTTACACCAAAGAGTGAATATTACTTGCTGTTTCTCATGGCATTTGGCTTCTCTTTTTCCCACTTCCATCTCACATAGTTAATGTAAGCACTATGTAGAAAGCCATGGTGCAGAAAGTCAAATGGCTTAAGACTGTAAGTTACATCCAGAAAAGTATGAAGGCAACAAGATGAAATCATATCCCATGTAAAATGGATAGTTCATGTACAAAAAGTGCACATGTGTTACTAAGGTAAAAACAAAATGCAAGATCAGAGAGAAACTGATTTCTCATAGGACTTACCCCAAAGAGTCCAGTCATAAAGAGAGCCTGGGGTGCAACGGTAGCATTCAAACAGGTAGCATTCAAACGGGAGCGGGGGTGAGATGATAGATCGTAATGGCTGCAGGGGAAGGGTGTGTCTCAGACTGGGGGTTCCCGGCCTTTGACTGACCCACAGGTAACCAAACGGGAGTTTTCAGCCCCTGAATTGCCAGAGAACCTCATGTTCATGCCCATTCTGCAGGACAAAAACCCTGGATCTCTCAATAGTCTTCCCATTCATCCTCAAGAAGCTGAAAAATGACTAAATAAAAGGAGGAAAAAATAAGCAAAATATAACTCCTATTTAAAGGAAAGTCATTTTAAATTTTTGTTTCTTGTTTTTCAAAGCAGTAGACATGCAAATACTTTCTCATCACACGTAAACAGGGACAAAATAAACAGTTTTCAAACATATACATTAAGGAGGTGACATTAACAAGAAATAAGAGTAATTTTGTTAAACATAAAAACCTCAAGAAGACAAGAAAAGTGGTAGGAAATTATAGTGTTTGCTACCAAACTAATGATGGTGTTTATGTTGCTTAAACTGAGATGGATATCATTTCTATAAAGTAAATAACAAAGGACGTCAGATTCCAGGGGATGGACCAAGGAGAAAGAGCTAAGGCCAAGGTGGCTAAAGAGTCAGTCAAGAAACTCAGCTGAGGTCTCTGGTTCCAAGGACAGAGGAATCGAAGCCAGGAGATGGTGGGCTCCGTGCACTGGCCCAGAGCTGCTCAGCTGGCCTCTTCTTACATGATTTTCAAAAACAATTTAAAACCTTTCTCTTATACAAACATGTCGAAGATTAATTTAAGTCAATTGCTAAGTTTGTAAAGACTTCATGAGAGCATTTAGGAAACAAAGATTGGTATCATTAGGGAAATTTTGGATGCAACAAAATTTTGCTGAGTTAGAGACACAAGTTAGTTTTCCACACACAGTGAAACTGTGGACTTCCATCAGGATGTGTTACTCAGTGGAGGAGCACAGGAGGCCCTTGATTCAATGATCAGAACAAAATAATACAAAACCATGGATCCTTGGGATTTTTTTTACCATCTGAAGTGTTTCAGGTCTTTTTCTGCTAATCATGATCATTTACAATTTATCTCTTTACAAGTCTGCATGTGATTTTACAGTGTATAGATTCTAATAAATCAAAGGAAGTTGTCTTCCCCTAGATGATTAAATCACACAAAATTATTTAAAAATGAATCATAGGCTTAAAAATAAAATGCAAAATTATAAAACTCTTAGGAGATAATATATGAAAAAATACCTGGGTATGGTTTCTTAACACAATATCAAAAATATGATCCATGCAAAAATAATTTATAAACAGGACTTCACTGTAATTAAAAAACCTCTGCTATGCAAAAGACAATCTGAAGAGAATGAGTAGATAAGACACAAGAGACATTTTCAAAATACATACTATTATCCAAAATATGCAAAGAACTCTTAATAAGAAGACATAGCATGAAACTCAACCAAAAGGTGATCAAAATATGAATGGAAGCCTTACAAAACAAAGTTTGATAATTATGATAATAACTATAATAATAATTACATCAAAAAGTTATTCAACATCATATGTCATCAGGGAATTGTAGATTTAAACATCAGGGGGTTGTTATCTGGGTAGCAAAATCCAGCCAAGGACAGTCCAAAGCCGGTTAATGAAATGGAACAATGGGAACTCACATTGCACTAAGAATACAAAATGAAATTGTCAGTTTGGAAAATTTTTTACAAAACAAGACACTCTTATCATTTGATTCCACAATCATGCTTCTTGGTATTTATCTAAGAGAGTTGAAAACTTATCTCCACCAATAATCTGCAGCACCAATAATCTGTTATAGCAACTTTATTGATAATTTCTAGGGGAAAAGAGACAACACCAGTTCATCAATGAATAAATAAATTGTGGTGGTATGTGTAGACATAGAATATTATTTAGCACTGAAAGAAATAAACTAACAAGCCATGAAAGGAGGTGGAAGAAACTTGGAAGAATATATTACTAAATAAAAGAAGACGATTTGAAAATGTAATATACTGTATTATTTCAACTATATGAAATTATGAATAGAAATAATTCTGGAGACAGTAAAAATGATAGCAGTTATTATGAGATAAGGAAGAAAGGAATGAATAAGCAGAGTGGAGAAGATTTTTAGGAAAATGAAATTATTCTCTATGACATTATGCATTTGTCAAAATCCTCAGAATGTGCAAAACCCAGGAGTGAGCCCTACCTTCAGTCTGGACTGGTGACAATGACATGCAGTGTAGGCTCATGGGTTTTAATAAGCATCTCATTGTAGTGTGAATGTGGAGCATGAGATACAGAAGCATCATCTGAATTCTGATCAATTTTGCAATGAACTCCAAGCTACTCTACAAAACAGTTGATTTCCAGGTAATTCTGCCACAATACAAATAATGTGATTTATCATTTATTTCTACTTATGTATTTACTAACTTACAGAAACTGGTAAAATATGCCTATAGTAATTCTTATCACTCTAGTCACCTTTAATTGTAAAACATAATGACATTAATAACTGCACTTGTTGTATAACCATCACCACCACCCAGCCTTAGGACTTTGGTCATCTGGTAAAAGTCTAATTAGAGCCACTAAATAGTAACTCCCGTATGACCTCTCCTCAGTCTGGGGTGACAATTCCACTTCTGTCTCCATGAATTTAAGCACTTTACATACTCTGCCTGCATCATGGGTGGGCAAACCCCAGCAGAAGCTCGGCAGGGTGGCTGTCTGCCCTTCCCCGGGCAGCTTTTTCCCCTCACAAAGCTGCCACGGGCATGAATCTTTTTCCTAGTCAGCCCACTCTATATTTTAGAATAATTAATAGGCAGGGGTTGGATCAATCTCTGTGAAGGAATGTCAGTTATTGCTAAAGCAGCATTTGTCGGGTGCGAGTTGTTGGAGTGGAGAAGATAGGGTTGCACATTCTGGGAACCATTACTCCCTGTAAAATTTTATAGCTGCATTTCCAAGAGGCCCAAGGCCATGTTTCATACAGATGCTATAAGCACGAAACAGCACATAAAACATATTTGTTTATTGTACAGTCTGATGAAGAAATGAGATTTCCACAGGGGCAGACAGCCAAGCACCTCAAAGTCGGCTTGCCACACCGTGGAGGAGGGTCAGAAACACTGCTGCTTAAATGACAGCGACTCCCAAGCAGGGAGAAACTTCTCCTCGCTCCAACTCTCTGGGACTTCACCCACCTGCTTTTGGGAAATGAGTACTCTTTGATTTCATATTTTTGGAAAATTTGTATTTCAAGCAGCCTTGTTCCTGATCCAGACACTAGCACATGACAATAAAGACTTCTTGTTTGGTGGTGTTAACTGAGGGAAATACACACTTGAATAGAGTTTTTTCCTAACATGTTTCTGTGTATCAACAACAGTCATGGTAAAATCTATCAGTCCAGAAGAGCGGATCATATTTATTGAGGGAAAGAAAGCTTCTGTCTGAGGGACAGAAGGGGTCCCGAGCGGGTTGCCCATGCAGTACTGTTTGGGCTGCCCTGCCTAACTACCTCGACACCAACCCTACAGGGCCACCACTGCCTTTCTCTTTAGGGGGGGGGACCTAACCCCTGTGACAATAATGGGCACATATAGATCTCATACTTCGTGATGACCTTCTCCAGGTCTAACTATTGTAATATTTGATTATCAATGCTATTTTAATTACCTTTCTTATTGCTGAGACAAAATACCTGATGCTCAAAGTTAAAGGACGAAAGGTTTATTGAGCTCACAGTGTGTAGAGGTTTCAGTTCATGGTGGCTGTCCGTGGATGGGTGGCACAGCAGAGGGGCACTGCAGAGGAGAAACAGTCCATGTCAGGCAGAAGGCAGAAAAGGTAGCAAGCAGCAAGTGACCAGCAGTGACAACAGCAATCCTCTCCCTGTCCTTTATATTCTGTCCAGCTACTTGCCCTTAGGCTGGGTAACACTCACACCCAGATCCTAGCATAGCACCAGGAATCAACCCCACATCAGCTCCTTAACCCCAGCAACACACACTGTAGATCCAGGCACTCTGCAAAACCCTGCCTAGGACTCCAAGAGGCTCTGGGGCCATCTAGACACAAGCCATGACAAACGCCTAGGTCACCTCCTTCTATAGCAAGTGGAGAGAGTTCTGGATTGTAGCTTGGGAAGTCAGATCTCACATAGGTGAAAATGTTTTAATTATGTCCTTCAGATAGTCTTGATTATGCTGTACTAAAAAATAATTTAATGGTTCAAAGTAAGTGAAGAAGCAAACATTCAGAGAAATCCTTGAATTTAGACTGATAGAGGTGCCAATCTCAACATGTAAATACCAAGGCAAGAGAAAAGGTGGCATGGTAAATGGGGAAGGGCCTTTTAAAGTCCTGCCTGGCAGTAACTGAGTCACCTCTGCAATATGTTTGCCCAAGCAAATCAAACTCTCATGTCTCATATTACAGCTAACAGGATGCCAGGTGAGGAGAACTGGTATTTTTGTGAATCAGCCTCACGATTACCACATACAAGGAAGCAGGTGAAATACCAGAGTAGCAAATAAGTTTGACCAATGTTGGTTACATCACAGGAGTAAAACTGCACCACACTTTCTCACCAAACATCTTTTCTTCCCGGCCAGGTCCTGCTTGTGTTCTTCACACATGCATCAAAGCGGCTCACTCTCTCTCATCGCCCTCACTGTTCCTTTGGCACCACCGTCGTGGGCGCACGGGGAGCTCCAGAGCTCCTGGTTTCACTGTGGGAGGGTCTTCCCGCGCGTCTCACCTGCCGTGTTCTTTCCCGTCACTCAGCTGGGAGATCACAGTCTACTTTATATGTACTCTGCTTTTCAGCAGGGTAGTGATTCTGCTCATTCAGTGGACCACCAGTACTTCTCAGTGTTTATTGGATGTGTGATTGAGGAAATGCATGAATAAACCAAACGCCACTCCTCCTCTAAATGTTTCAACTGAGGATATTAAGTTATGATGAGCACAAATCTTTCCAAATGTATAATTCTTGGGGTTTAAACAGAAAACATAAACTCATATTTTATTAAATATCTTTTAAATTACTTCAATTTCCTCATTTTTATAAACACTAATTTAACCAATAGAGAATTAACTATTTCTCTAGCTTTGAAAAGGAAAATCACTCCCTCTTAAGGAAACCCCTTTTCTGTTACCTAGACGAGCCTAGAAATCTTCACAAACACATCACAATAGCAATAGGTGATCTTTCTTTTTCCTTTTGACTAAGTTTAGTCCCTCCTTAGTTAATGTACATTTATTTTCTCAAAAGTACTCAGGAATTTCATGCATTATGTTGACATATTTTATCCATTTCTTTTAGTAAGAAATTTATTGAGTGTAGTTGATGACTTAGACTATTTGGGGAGCCATGAGCACTGTGAAGGTGGCTGACATGCTCCTCACACCCCAAGGCCTCCTCCCCTCCCCTCCCTGCCCTCCTCACAAGGCTGCAGGCAACCACGGATACCTTTGGTCGCTGTGCATTAATTCTGTGTTTTTAAGAATTTTAGATGAATCAAAACATACAGCATGTATTCCTCCACATATCCCTCCTTTCCTTCAGTGATATTTATTCTGACATCTTTCCATGCCAGTTTATGTTATTCTTGAATAGTATTTCAGAGTAAAGAAAATTAGAGAATTTAATTTCTCCCATGATTACTAATACTGAGTACCTCTTCATGTGTATTTGCCCTCATGTATGTTCACTTCCGATGCATCTGTTCAAAATGTTTGCCTATGTTTTGAAATCCGCTCACTTGTTTTTGTGCTGAAGTTTGAGTGCTCTTTGACCATTTTAGTGATGCGCCATTTATCACGTCAGACATGTGAATGCTAATATTTTTATTGGATTTTTTTAAGGAGTTCAAGTTATTAAGAAACTAAAACCTCAAAAACAATCCCTAGCCCCTCCTCCTGCTCATGTTCTTTTCCTTGGAAAACTCCTCAGGTTTCCAAAATTGGAAGGATGGTGCTTGGCCTGGACCCCCTTCTGCTTTTCTAGCACATTCTGCCTCTCGTCTGGCTGCGCCCACTGACTCCACACAGCTCTCTGCACCACTGGTCACCCCCACTGCATCCCACTGAACCCCAGGGCTGCGGGGGCTGCCCTCCGGAGTCCTCCCTTCTCCCCAGTGTGGCCCTCTGCAGGGACCTGCTGGACCTTGAATACACTGACCGATTGGATCGCATGCTTGTCTTGAGAGTCCTTTTTCAATGACTTCTTAGTCTTCTAAGGGTTATAAAAAACACCCTTTATCTTGACCCATAAGACTTATATCTCTCTGTCCCTTGTCCACTTTATTCTACAGCAAACTGAATGACTTTCTGAACCCTCAGAGCTATGATTGGGTTCCTCTCTCTCAGGCTCTTGTTTACCTTCTGCCTCACACCTACAGTGAGAGGGACGATTTCTATTTTGCTGGGGGCCTAGACTGGTCCTGTTCATGCCGAGACTCCTGACTCCTGGAACAGTGCCTGGCACACAGGTAGATAAATATGTGAAGTCTCAGACCAAAGACTCCTCTTTAGGGAAGCCACCAACCACTTAGGCAAAATGTATCCCCTTTACGTGCTCTTCTTCAGTAGTGTGAACATCCACAAAAGCAGGGCTTTCTACTGCTGCAGGAGGGGCTTCGCGAGGTGGCTCAAGGGCGTGGTTGGTCAGTGAGGTGACCCGGTAAAGGTTCCTGACACTATACCTTCATGCAACAGATGTCTCTTTGCAGTCAACCTTTCTCCACAGACTTCTAAATTAATGACATCAACCAATCAGGAAGGTGACAGACATCACACATGAAATAAGCAGGAAGTGTTAACTTGATTTAAACGTATACCTGTGCACACTACAAATGAGGGGTTTTATGTATCTACCTAACGCAGTCTCCATAGAGCATGCTTTACGTTTCTCACGTTTAGCACATGTGAGCCCAGACAGACACTTTGCATAAATAGTTAGATAAATGTTATATTTCTAACCTATGAATACAATGCTCAGGGAGGGTGTGCATCATTTCTATATATGTACAGCTATATATAGATGTCCATGTAATACCACATATATATAGCAGATTGTAAAAGTTTGTGATATAACAACTTGCATTCTAAAAATGGAATATTTTAAAAATAGAAATAGCATCTTTCCACCGCGGGAAAGGACCCAGAGGCGCGTTTTCACAAACATATGTGACAGGCTGAGGACGCTCTCGGGTGGGCGGTCGCCAGGCTCGGCTGAACGGGGCTGTGGGTCCGTTGTGTCCACACCGGCCCCCAGGCGGAAGGGCTGGCCCGGGCCCCCGCATCCCAGCGGGCTGGACTCCTCCGCGGACGCTGCGCTCTGGGAGCCCCTGGCCGCGGCAGGGGGAGGCGCGCGCGGGGGGGGGAGGCAGCTGGGCTGCAAGGGGGAGTCCGCGCGGGGAGGGGCAGCTGCCGGGTGGGCGAGGGGAGGCTGCAGCCCTTCTGCTCCTGCCTGCGGGGTTGAGGAACCCACTGCGGCCCCGCCTCTCACCGCCCTGGGCGCTGAGCTCTGACCTGTCGTCCCTCTGCGCTCTGCAGCCCAGCAAAGGTCTGCAGCCTTCTGCCTCCCTGGACCCCTCTGGGCAGCTGCCCGGCAGGCCTGGACGGGCGGGAGATGCACCCCACCGGCCCTTCGAAGCAGAGGTCCGGCTTTGCCTGCTCAGGGGCCCGCAGGCCTGAGAGGCGGCTCAGGGAGACCCAGCTTTAGGAAGCAGCGTTTTAAAAAGCAGGAAGGTCACGCAGCAGGCGGCAGCTGGCCTGAGCTACGCCGAGTCTCAGCGCTGAGCCTCCTAATTTCCTCTTACAAAACCGTGCTGTTGCCCTGAGTGGGCCCCACGTCGGAGAATTGCCACGGATAAATGAAACATTAAACGATTAAATGATTAATGACTGAACGATGAATGAACATATCGATGAAAAAAGAAAATTTAAAACCGGTTTCACTGTCAGAGACATTCTATGGGTGTTAGTAACACAAGCGAAATCAATCAATAAATTTTTTTATCTGTAGGCTATTTTATGTTTCATAATCTGCAACATAGCATTTATGCAATACTAGAGTTTATGAAACTCCTACAATACGTGACATCACTGGACATGCTATAAAAACTAAACAGAAACATAAAATTCCCATAAGTTTCGTTGAAACTTGTGATAGTGAAATATTAGGAAAATTGATGTTTTTTACAGCTATGAGCAAATTTAGAGCAAGAACTCAGAAGAGCTTAATTTGAGGGGTGGACACTAAGGACGACTTTCCTTACCAAATTCTTTCTCAAAACATTTCTTGGGAAATGCGTTGGTCTAAATGCTTGCATATAGTTTAAGTCAAATATGCAATAAGACTTCCTGTTTTACATGCAAAGAAAGAATGAACACTTTTTAAAGTGCTGCAGTGGCTAAGTCTGAAATTGAAGCAGAAAGGAGAAAAAGAAGAGAGCAGTGAAAGAAGGAGATTGGGGTTTCTGATTATTCTGTGAGCTTCGCTGCTTCACTCGTCAGCCCACCCATCAGCGCATGCGGCCCTCAACCCTCAAATGCAGCACCGAACCCTGCCCGGCCGGGCCACGCAGGTCCATCAGGAAACCATGGCAGATGCCACATCTGTGTCCTTACTCAACTTGCATTTTACATATTAAATATTCTACTGAAAGGTAATGTATTTCGTAAGGAATATACACTAATGTTTTTATGGATCAACAAATGACACTTAAGAGATGTATATAATGATTTTTTAAATCATAAAATATTTAAAAGCTAATCACAATAATTTAAATATAAATTAATAATTAATTTAATCATAAATTATTTAAAAATTATATCTGGGGCTTAAAATGACATCTTTCAAAGCATCATACATGGCAGTGGCATGGTATTCTATCCCATGATTATTCTATAGACACTGTAACTGCTTCTCAATTGTTGAACGTATAAATTGTTTCCTTTCCATTGCTCTCATGAACTTATGAGGTCTGACCAAGCATTCTCTTTCAGTAGGTTACATGAAGCACAGTAATTATGGTAATAGAATTGTAATTTATGTGATTTTTTTTAAAACCAAAATGAAAGACGGATCTTGGAAAAAAAGTCAATTTTACTCTCTTGAGAGAACACTGGTAGTTACCAATTCTACCAATAGCATATTTATCGAAATAAACTAATAAGACCCCCAATACTCAAGTTGAGCAACTGGTCTGGCTGACAATTCTCTTCCCTGTATTTAACCATAAAATAAAATCGCTTGCCTTCACATGGCAGCCAGCAGGACTTCATCATCTTGCCACAAGATTCTATAGATTCCTTGGTGTGTGCCACTGTTCAGATTGCAAGCACTTTACATTTCCACCGTGCCTCCATACTTACCCATTCCACTAACAATAACTTACAGCCAAGACCTGCAAAGTGGGAAGCAATCTGTCCTGTAGCTCTTCTGGTGAGATGCACAGTATGATAGCATAAAGAATCGAAAAAGGCTTCTTTGCTCAATGAAACTCCCATCAGCCCAGTGGTCTGTGTATGTTGAGATATCCATACGTAACAAAGGAAGAGATGTCCCTTCCTGCCTGTCTTTCTGCTGA
The DNA here is from genome assembly GCA_004027455.1 of Hydrochoerus hydrochaeris. NCBI lineage: Eukaryota > Metazoa > Chordata > Mammalia > Rodentia > Hydrochaeridae > Hydrochoerus > Hydrochoerus hydrochaeris. Next base: position 5,325 of record PVLA01012292.1, on the reverse strand, counting down.
CAAGCAGAATACTTAGTGGTCTCAAATTTCAGAGATAATGTGCCAAAACATGAGTTTCTTCTCTAAACAATTGGACAAATGACCTCAAAGACTTTCACCTTTAATGTGGTGCATTAGTTACCTATTGCTGCACAACAAATTAACCCTAAATTTAGGAGCACAAGACAATAACAATTACCTTTGTGTAGATCAGGAATCTGAGAAGATCCTTAAGTCTTCTGGACCTGACTCATAAAGGAGCACTGAGCTGTTTCCAAGGGCTGCAAAGTTCACCCTGGGAGGGATTTAGTCAAAAGCTCATGCAGGAGCTGTCCACAAGCTTTGGAAGATTCTCCTGCAAACTCACTGTCTGGAGACAGCGTGCACTTCTCCACAGAGCTCGTGGCAGCGTGGATGCGTGCTTCTCTGAGGAAGAAGCAAGATGGCAGGGAGAGGGAGTTTGTGGTTCTTTTGTATCCCACCATATCCCAGGACTTTTTTTCTCTTGACTAGAGGTGAGTTCTTAGGTCCAGTCCACAACCAGGAGGAAGAAGTTACATGAAGACATGAGTGAACAGTGAATACCAGGACTCAGAGATTATTACAGACTACTGGAGAAGCTCCCTATCTCTCTCTCTGGGGCCCAGCACAGAAGAAATCTTTTGGGGAGTGCAGCCTTGAGGATGAGGATGTCTGACTCCCAACCCGTAGGAAGCTGTGAGTCTAATGTTCCTCAGAGCACTCAGTCAGATGGCAGTACCACCTGGAACATGTCTCGCTGTCCACAACGAGGGACTCACAACCAAGTCACCAAAGATTTGACACCGGATTCTGCCATCTTTAATTATTCATCACCTGCCTTTCATTAAACAGTCTTCAGGTTTGGATTGGGTTTTCTATGAGGTCAGCCAGTCAGAAAGAATGAACACAAGACTTTGGCAGAGCAAACAACCATGGAATACATACAGCTCATCATGAACAGGCAGCTCCTTTTCACCAAGTGGAAATAAATAATATATTTGGAACCCTGAGCATCTTCTGATTGGTTTATTTGACATTAAAACAACAGTGAACTGCTTAGCAGTCAGCTCTGACCAGAGCTGTCAGGGCTGCAGCACGCTCTTTCCAGAAGGGCTGCGTTAAATACGTGGAGTTTTGCAGCCCACATGAACTCTGTCCATAGGCTTCCTTTTTGCTTTGTCTTCATTTGTGTTTTTATGTCCTTTTAAATATACCAATCATTCCTCGACCACAAGACATGCAAGAACAGGCCATGGCTTGTACTTAGTCCGCGATCGTAGTTGTCTAATTCAAACTTAACACAGAGTTTGAACCCATGGCGAGTGCCCGCTCCTGCTAGCGTTTCCCTGTGGGTAGTTCACAGCCACAGTGAGCTTATCATCAATGCTCGGTGGGTAAAATACATAGTGTTCTGCTTTCCTCTTCCCCTAAATAGAGAGAGAACTTCAAATGAGAATCCACGTTGATTCGTGAGCAGTGGTGGTTGTCTATACAAAGACATGGAAAAAAGAAAGTATAGTTGGGGAAAAGGGAATAGAAAACCTCTTAGAATTTTCTTTTGAGGCAGGGCCTTAATATACAAGCCGAGCTGGCTTTAAACTCACTATGTAGCCTATTACAATCTTGGCAATCCTCTTGCCTCAGCCTCCCAAGTACTAGATTCCAGATGCACACCCCTGCACCTGGCAATGGTCCTAATGGCATGAATTCATGGTTTACTGTGACGGTACTGATAGAGTGATGTGCTCTGTGCATACCTGTCCACTCCTTCCACACCTGCTTCCGGGATGACTCAGCAGGCCTAGAAACAGTGGTCATGACTGTGGCAGGACTCAGCAGACCTCCTGCCCCTTGTCAGCGCCTCCATCTGTAGTCGCTGCGGATGAGACAGCCAGGGCTCAGCAGGAAAGCAAATGCCTAGCCCTCTCCCTGTGAAGTAACATCCACAGGGTCCAGATAGCAGGGCTCGATGTCCTGGAGACGGCTCTTCTGTCTGCTGTAACTCAGGTCGTGCAACCCTCAGAGAAGGCCGCCACCGCCATGGACCACCGCCGCAGACTTCAGTCTGTCCTAGAAGCCCCGTCTCATCTCCACTGTTAAATTACAGAAGTGACTGTTGGTTTGCTGGACCTATAACTTGAAAGAAAACACTTCATGAGTTTGGATTTGGCGGTGATTTCTTGACACCACAGGCATAGGCAATGATAGAAATATAGCTAAATTGAACTTTGTGAAAAATATACTTGAAAAACCCTTTAGCCAAGCAAGAAGGAAACTCATAGAACGGGAATAGTATTCACAAATTTGGTAAAAAGTTAATATCCAGGCTACTTAGAAAACTCTTGTAGCATAAAAACGAAAATTTAAAAACGGTCCAAGGAGCTGAATAGACATCTCTCCAAAAAAGAAATAAAAATGGCAAAAAACATATGAAAAGATATTGAACACCACTAATCATTAGGGAAATGCAACTCAAAACTGCAATGAGATTGTACTTCCCACATTATGATGACAACTCCCCAAATAGACAGAAAATAACATGTGAAAAGGGCTGTAGAGACATGGGAACCCCATGCACTCTTGTGAGGATGTAAAGTGGTACTGCCGTCTTGTAGAACCACAGTTACTCAAAAAAATTAAACATGGAATTGGAGTATGATGCGGGAGCTGTAGGAGGAAGCTAAGAAATAGGAAAATAAAAAGCACCCAGACACAATGTGTATATGTACCAATTCCCCATGGTGGACATATTTATTATGTATCTCAAACTTATCCTATTAAAACAAAGTAAGAATTGCAGTATAATCAAACATTTTGAACTCTGAGAATATACACAAAAGTGAAAAGGTATTTGCATGCTCATGTTCATCATGGCATTATTTACAACAGCTAAGATGTGGAAGCAATCACAAGATGAATGGATAAGCAAACATGGCGCACACACGCACACACACACACACACACACAAATATTACTAACAAAGAACAGGATTTCTGACCAAAGCTAAAACATCAAAGAACTTTAAGGATGTGTTAGTCAGCTTCCAGTGCTGTTACAAAATCTTGAGGAAAAGTCAGTGTTTGAGAGGAAATATTTATTTTAATTCATGACTTAGAAAGTTTCAGTTCATGGTCACTGGGTCACTGGTGCTGTATTAAGGTGGCACATCATGGAAGGAATCTTGAACATAGGAAATGCTTGTGTCAGAGCAACAAGGAAGAAAAGAGACAGACAGACAGACAGACAGACAGCAGACTGGTGAAGCTTACAATATCCTCTTCAAGGGCATGGTCAGGAAAATCTTCCCTCTCAAACCACACTTGCAAACCCGTGTCTGGGTGCTTCTTTCCCAGCTGCCTGGCCAGCTTCTATTAAGAATTTCTTCTAAGACTCACAGGCATGCACACACATGCACTTGCTCACAGGATGGAAGAAAAATTAATAACCACTCATCCTTGTGAAATTGCACCTCTGTGAGATTAGGAACTTCTAATTCAAAGTATGACTGCCTGTATACCCTAATTGGAGCAATCCTGCATTTTTGAACCAAGTTATTGGCAAACATTAACTATCATTGTTACTAAACAGAAGACATTTGTTATGCAAGTTATTCAGTTTTACATTAAAATTAAAAGAAAATGTGGGTTAAAACAAGAGAAACAATGGTTCAAGCTATGTTTTTAATTTAGATTTCTAAAAAGTGACTAGGAAAGTGGGTAAATTTGGCCAAAATACGTATCATTATGAAGAAAACACTAGGCCATACAAGAGTTTAAGGAAGGGGCCAAGGATTTAGTTCAGTGGTATAAGTGTCTGCCTGCCAAGTGCAAGGTCATGTGTTCAATCCCTAGTTTAAAAAAACAAAAGACTTTATGAAAATCAGAAAACCAGTTTGAAAGTACTAGTTATTTAAATTATTAGTGTTTACATTCACAGTGTGCAGCAAAATTGGATTTTCAAGTTATCAATAAATAATCATCCACTAAGCAAAACAAGTTTTCTGAGAGGTTATGTATATTCCTGTTGAGACAGGTCTATAAATGATATTGTCTTTAAAAATACCTTAGATTTAGAAGAACCATCATCAAGAAATCAAATAATAAATGCTGGCATGGTAGCAGGGAAAAGAAACTCTTTTAAATTATTGGTGGAAATGGAAACTAGTATGAAGATTATAATTTGGAGACTCTACAGAATGAATGTGGAGATTCCTCAAATCTGTGGAAATCAGTATGAAGATTCCTCAAAAAACTAAAATTAGAAGATGGCCGATCAGTGAGCAACAAAATACAAAGCCTCCCTGGAGAAACAATTCATATGCCAGAATAAAACACCCTGGAGAGACCCAGACAGAGGGAGATGGATCCTCTTGACACAGGAAGAAATTAAAATGTGAAAAAGCTTGTCAAATATTTCGGGACTACAACTGAAACAGCTAAAAATTAAGGGACACGTTTTCGCAGTGACTCACCAAGTCTGCTCCAGCTTGAATCCACACTGGTCGGCAGAGCCACCCAAACTCATTCCCGCCGCCACTCACAGGAAGCACAGCAGCACTAAAGTTGGGGGTTAGTGAGCCCAATAGAGAGTGGAGCCAGTGAAGGGACCTTCATTAATCCATGGTCAGTGCTGGGAATGAGACCACCCCCCCAACGGGAAGGGTGCGAGCAAATAGGCGACATGTTGGAATTGGGCAGGATGAGCCTGAACTGGGAGCGACAGTGACTTCAATTCATTTCTCCCTCCCCAGAGCAGATTCATGTGATTTGCTTGACTGGGCCGCGCCCCTGGCCAGGACCCAATGAGCCATCCCAAATCGATTCCCTGAGCCTAGCAAGCACTAACCGGGTGAAGGCACCTGAAGTTTGACTAGCCTGGTGGGGAGGGGCAGGCATACGCAGCCACTGTTTACACCTCAGTGACAAGAACAGGCAGGAGAGGGTGGAGATCCCTTGCCAGTGAGCTTCATAGGAAACATGGCCAACAGGAAAGTAAGCTGGGACCTGCACTGTAACCTGTGTGGAGGAAGCCAGGGCCATGACAGGAGAGAGAGGCAGGAGGAGGCCCCTAGCCCAGACCCTGAGAGCACTGATCCAGGAGAAGGAAAAACAAGGGAGACTGAGGGTGGCAAACACACAACATCAGACATGGCTTCAATGGACATTAAGAGATATCTTTGGGACCTTGTAGATGAGCTCAAAACTGAAATATTAAATCAGGTAAAGCAGGATATGAGTAGAGTAATAAAAGAAATGCTCTCAGGAAGCATCTCTCAGGATGATACAGACAGAAGAAGGGAGGAACACAAAAAAAGGAGAGAAACAT
>PVLA01012291.1:0-45785 GCA_004027455.1 Hydrochoerus hydrochaeris | reverse complement strand
AAAACTGAAATATTAAATCAGGTAAAGCAGGATATGAGTAGAGTACTAAAAGAAATGCTCTCAGGAAGCATCTCTCAGGATGATACAGATGGAAGAAGGGAGGAACACAAAAAAAGGAGAGAAACATTCGATAAAGAAAATATAGAATACATGAAGCAGATTCAAAGAGACTACCAGGAATTAAAAACTCCATTGAAAGCTGGCAAAACTCCTTAAAAGAAACTGAGGATAGACTATCAAAACTTGAAGGTAAGTTGGCAGTGTGTGATGATGAAAGGAAAGATCTCTTAAAAATAACAAGTAAACAGGCAGTAGCAATACAAAGGCTAGAAGATGACAAGAGAATCTACAATTTAAGAATAAGAAACATGAACGAAGAAGCAGGAATACATATAGGCGAATTACAAAGGCTATTCATGGAAATAATTAAGGAAAACTTCCCAAGTATGGGAAAAGAAAATGACATTTGGTTATGTGAGGCATACAGAACTCCAGCCACCTACAACCAAAACAGATCTACACCCAGACATATAATAACCAGGATGCCAGAAATTCAACACAAAAACAATATTAAAAGCCATCAGAGAAAAGAAACAGATTACCTATAAAGGTAAGCCCATCAGGATCATGGCTGACTTCTCAACATAGACCATCAGATCAAGAAGAGCTTGGAGTGAAGTATTCAAAGCCCTGAAAGAAAATAATCTCCAGCCCAGATTGATTTACCCTGCAAAACTGTCACTAGAAGTTGATGGAGAAATAAGATGCTTCCATGACAAAGAGAAACTGGGGGAGTTTGTGACCACCAACCCAACCCTACAGACAATACTGAAGGACATTCTACAAAGAGAGAAAAAAAATACCAGGATTTCATCAACAGGAGCAGAAAGGCCTCAATGAGTGGGGCAGGCAGTAGAATCAAGGAGAAAAGTAGACAAACAAAGGCAGGAAAATAGCATAGCAGAAATGAGGTGGAGAAGTATAACTAGAAACTCTAACATAGATGGCCTTGATATGCTATATTGTTAATAGTGCACCAGGATTTAAAACCCACATTACTCACACCACTCTGCTTAGATGTATTATATTCTGTTCTGGTCATTCTACCTGTACTAGATTTGAGGGCACAGACAGTAATCCCGACAATAACAGGATATAGTACGGTAATCATCCTTAATTTCCTATTAACTTAATCTAAAGCTCTGTAAAACCTACACTGTTTTATCATGACTGATCATAATTGAATATGATTTGTTGGATCATGCTTTTGTATTGATAGATTTTATTCAAAGCTGTTATTATTGATAGTATCAAGTCTGAGAGTATAGGCAACTGCACTTATGATGACAAAATCCAGTAGAATATCCACTCTGGTTTGATTATTACCTGCCTTTGAAGTTTTATACTGTTTACAATGTTGTATTTTTACTAATATTGTTATTTACCGCTATACTCAATTATACTGCTATATTCAATTATGCCCGATGATATACATTCTATTGAAGATAATAAGAAACAACACAGTAATCATTGTAGATCACCTTGTACTGTGGTTTTATATGACTTTTTGGTTTCATATTTTTATAGGAATTTATTTTTTTTTTGTCTTGCTAAGTTTTGTTTTTCCCTCTACTACAGAAAGTATAGAAATACATGCAGAGATCCATGTATGCATAGCTGTTTACACTCTCACTGTTTGACTATATACTTTGTATGCTTTAATTTTGTAACTTGAGCAACTATTTCTAAGAGGACAATATGTAATTTATTAACTAGTAATTTCTTATTGCTTATCTTTTTTTTTGAATTCTGTATTACCTCTACCCTTTACATGCTTTTGTTTCTCTTTAAATAAATAAAAAATATATCAAAAAAAAGTAGTGGGAAATACTTTGAAGGTCTGATAGACAATGGTGCAGATATGTCTGTAATTGCATTAGAACAATGGCTTGCCACGTGGCTGACAAAAAGGGCTCCTATGTCCCTTATTGGACTGGGAACCTCTCAGCATGTGTGACAGAGTGCCTCACCTTTGCCTTATAGGGCCCAGACTAACAAAAAGTTTTCTTTTTACCTTCTGTGGCATCTATTCCGTTTAACTTATGGGGAAGAGATTTGTTACAAAAGTGGAAATTAATGCTGACTAATGATTCTGATTTTAAAGCTAAACACACAAGTTCCAATTGTTTCCCTGGTTCTCCTGATTTCCAGTTTGGTAGTTTCTTCCATGGCCATCACACATTCTGTACAAACTGCACATTTCATAGATAATTGGACAAAAACTGCTGATAAAGCATGGAAAATACAATGTAAGAAAGATGCCAAATTACAGAGATAGCTTAGCATGCTGGAAACTTCTGTGTTATGGATGGGAGATCAAATAGATATTTTACAACTATTACAAGGATTAAAATGCTGTTACAAGGCCACTCATTTCTGCATAACTCAATTGCCTTACAACAAATCTATGCATCCTTGGGAGGATATAAAGAAGCATGCACAACAAGCTATCCATCAAAATTTTACTGTGAATATTGATGCTCTCTAGGAGGAGGTGTTTCCCATGTCCCAACAAACCCAAAAATTTGACCAAAAATTCAAGATTGGGACAAATTTTCTGATGCTTTGGATCAATTAAACTCATTCAACTATCTGAAGGCACACTTCTGGGCATGTTGGTATACTTGGAGTAATCTGTGTGTTTATCCTTATTCTATTCATAGTCTGTCAAAGAGGAGCCAAGATGGGCCAAATCCTAGACAACATTCAACCATAACTTACCCTGATCTAGCTGTTGTTACAAAAACAAAAAGATGTTGGAAACCACTACAAAGCACCTCTGAGCAGGATTTAAAATATTTAAAATTAAATAATTGGCTTTCTATGTTTATCTGTGAGTCTGTCCTAGGCCTTGGCCTTGCCTGGAGATGGGAGCTGATTCATAGTAAGTGAACCTCTATAAATCACTGATCTTGGCTAAGCTCTTAGTGGCCTGTGAGGCAAGAGATACCTCAAAAGGCACGATAATGCCACAGCTGCAGACACTTGGCTCAAATATCAATTAAGTAGATAAGAGACTGCAGCTGCAGGAATTACTCCTACAGTCTCACTCCTAGCATGTCCTCATGATAAGGTGGGTCTCCTAAAATGACATGATTCATTACTAGGAGATGTCCTTGAAGTTACTCCCAAGGTCCTGCCCATTGTCTGTGCTTTCCTCAGTTTCCCTGTCCTTTGTTTTGGACCTAATAAATATGGGTGGTCCAGAGAAGTCTTTGTCTTAGCCCTCAGAGTCTCAAACTCAGCTAATGGATTTTGACCCTCCTAGAGGCTAAAACCATACCACTTGTCTCATTTTATTTAAGCCTCTGCCATACACTCATTTGGGAGATTGGGAATTAGATCAGGACCTGATAATATAGAATTAAAATTTTGGATTTTTTAAATGTATATAGATTTTTAAATTAAGGCATAAAAAGGACTTTTAAAGGTGTAATGTGATTGAAAAAATAGATATGCATGTGAATTATAGATGCTACTTTTATTGTTGAAACTATGCAATGATCATTTGAAATATTTGATTTTGTATTTTTATATGTATAAATAAGAAAGCAATGTCTGTATGAATACCTAACAAACTAAACCTTGCCTTACTTTTACTGATGAATTTTTAGGCTTGTATATTTATTCACATGCTCTATTTAATTGTGTGTATCCTTTGCTTATATTTTATATAATAGGAAAAAGAGTCCTTTGTTGTTGAGATTTTGCATTTTTTTCTCTCTCTTTTTGCATTATTTGAAGTGAGTTTTACTTCTCTTTTACATCTTTTACTATTGTACTGGAAACATGATTTATGCTTAAAATGAATCAGTAAAAAGGTTCTTATAATTCATGAAAGTCCATAAAGTGCTTCTTTTCTGTAGAAGTATAAAATTTATCAACAGCTGAGCTTATTAAAATCTATAAGAATAAATCTTCTCTCTTGATGCTATGAAGGAGAAAAGAAATTCATGGTAGTTTTGCTGTCACAACTCAAACTGAAAAAGCTATAGCTGTAGTGCACAATAAATGCTTAGTTAAGCTGTAGAAGCATTAAACTTGTATTTGTATGTATGAAAAATACATTATTTACAGTATACAGTTCAGTACTGTGTTAGCTTTCCATCACTGTGACAAAATATCTAGGAAAATCAGCTTAAAAGGAAGAAAAAATTATTTGGGGTCATTGCTTTATAGATTTCAGTCCATGGCTGCTTGGCCCTGTCTAATTTGGGCCTGTAATGCATCATTGGAAGGACTGTTCACTCCATGGCAGCCAGGAAACAGAGAGAGAAAGGAAGAAGTTGAGGTCCCAATATTCTCAAGAACATATGCTCAAAGATCTAACTTTCCTACCTCCTAAAGATTCCAACATCTCCCAATATTGCCCCAGGCTGGCAACCCAGCCTTAATTATATGGGCGTTTGGGGATCCAAATGCAAACAAATACTATCTTGAGTTTCACACATCCACTGAAGGTCTTGGCAGGTATCCTCCTCTGATGAGTCCCTACTCATGTAAATACCTCACAAAAGTGCCAGACACTATTCGTCTTTTTGTAACTAGCTCATTTTCATTTAGCACAATGTCCTCAGGATTTTTTTAGCATGTGACAGGACTTCATTCTTTTTACACTATTTCATTATATATACTCCACATTTTGTTTATTCTTTCATCTATTGACAGAAACATGGGCTACTTCCATTTCTTTGCTATGATCATGTGCAGGCAAATGTCTAAAAACTTATTTTCAACTATTTTGGAATACACTTAGAATTGTTCTATCATGTGGTTGTCCTTTTTTCAATTTTTGAGGAGCTCCATACCATTTCTGTAATTATATGGCATATTTTTAAAAAAGAGAAAAAGATATGGCAAGAAATAGCCTGCTTGTAGGGGATTATATTGGACCAACACTTTATATGCAAAAAGACAGTAATTTACTTTTTCAGCTTTTATTGCTCCTATTCCTTTCCCTAATAAAGCTCCGATTTTCTCTAGGTATCCACTCTTCCTGCAAAGGGCTCATGACACTAAGGAATTCAAACTCAGCCCAGGTTTGGGAGTATAAATTGCTTACTCTACACCACTTGTATCCTTTCTTCTTTTTTAGTTATTAGACTTTTATGGAATCTTTCTGGGAAGAATATACTTCAGTTGGCCAGAAATTTAGCTCAACAGTGTAAATGCCTGCTTGGCGAACACGAGGTCATGTGTGTGTGTGTGTATATATATATATATATATATATATATATATATATATACATCCTTCAGTTGCGTCAGGTTAATGGGCAAGAAATAGAGCTAAATTATGTATGCATATTCACATACATGCACATAAACATGTCATGTGTCCAGAATTTTAGATATGATGATAAGGAGAAAGAGACTGTGATAAAAGTTAATACAAGAAAGTATTTAGGACCTAGAACTGTGACTTAGTGAGTAAAGTGCCTGCTTAACATGTGCAAAGTCCTGGATTTGATTATATACTACTATGAGTACTACTGCCACTACCACTACTGCCACTGCCGCTACTACCACTACTACTAATAATAATAATAATAATAATAAGCAAAGGTATTAAGAACTGTGACAGATACTGCCAAGAGTTTTTTCTTTCTTTCTTACTCCATAGTAAATGTCTCATTCATATGAATAAATGGAAATGTGCCCTATTGAAAAAGTCTTATTTTCCAAATTTCCTTTTCAACCAGTGGTACTTAGTATAGCTAACAAGCAGAACTCAACTATGTGTGTTTCCTTTTTTTTTTTTTTTAATTTTTATCTGTACCAGGGATTGAACTCATGACCGAGTGCTTGTAGGGCAGGTGCTTATGCCACTGAGCTAAATCCCCAGCCCTCTTTGTGAGTTTTCTAGGAAAACTATTGAGTTTTGATGAATAAGACATACTCACCTCAAAGTGCAATGTCTTTTAACCTTCCTTATTCTCCATTCCTGTTTCCTGAAACTCAGAAAAAAATGATTATAGATGTAACCAAAAGATTGTATGCTCCACACTAAAGATAATAGAGGAGATCCAAATTTGATGGCACACAACTGTCATCACTGCATCCACACTCAGCTGAGGCAGGTGGATACCAAGTTTGAACCCAATTTGGCAACTGAGCAACATAGCAAGACCCCAGACCCTATCTCAAAATAAAAGATGTGGGAGGGATATATAGCTTGGGGTGAAGACTCTGGGTTCAATCCTCCTTATCACCACCATCACCACCACCAAAAAAAAAAAAAAAACCGACAAAGCATGAAGATAAAAGAAGGCTGGTTACCTGAACAACTATTATTCTGTTTTTATAAATGAGGAAACAGGATCATAAAGATCTTAAATTTTCTACAGTCAGTTCCCTGAAAGCAGTGGAGCTCAATTCAATTCCATATGTCATGTGATACCAGATTTACTTTCCTTCATATGTCAAAATTTCCTAGAAGAAGAACATATTTAGAAGCCTTTCTCCCCACATTTACACATTGGAAAGGGCAAATAAGCATGTCACAGAAAAAGCAAAGCATCCAATGTCATTGATGACAGAGCTGCAAATATTTCTTACATGTTCTCTTTGTTAACTATGACTCCAACAGATCAATAAAAATGACCAGGAAATTGTCTGGCACTTCATCTTCTTATGCCAATAAAAAAGGCTTCAGTGACAAGCAACTCATAATGAATGTTACTAAGCAGTTATCACCCAAAGAGCACATCCAAAATGTCATAACCTAAAGGAGAGGTCACAAAGAAATAGTAGACATTTTTGACTGGGTGGCACATATTTTTAACAAATTCTTTAAATAATTATAATACATAAGATATACAATAATTGAGATTTCTTGCTGCTCCTTTAACACTCTTGGCCTGAATATCTTGATTGACAACAATTACCTAAAGCTGCTCCCTCTCAGTATACTATTTCATTCCACTCTGCTTCTCTGACTCTTAAGCCAGAACATCTGTTTCCAACTGCTACAGTTTGGATCTTGAATGTCCTCCAAAGTCCCATGCGTTAAAGGCTTGGTTTTCAGGGTGACATTATGGGGAGGTGATGGAACCTTGTGTGTGCTTCTTAGGTCACTGGGATCATGCACTTGAAAGCAGCTGTGGGAGTTCTGCCTCTTTATCTCCCTTTCTCTTTTGTTCCTGGACTCATGCTATGCCTTTCCTGCTATTATCATCTAGTATCTCTATCAGAGAGCTAAAAGCAATGGGTTCCCCTAATTAGTAACTGGAATCCATAAAACCAAAAGCCATAAGCTGTTTATAAGTTAATTATCTCAGGTATTTTGTCATAATGACAGAAAGCTAACACACCAACTATAGTTGGATTGTCTTCTGTTAAATAGTTATGTCTATCAAATAATCAATCTCTAAAACAAAAATACATGGGTACAGCTACATATTTCTCATATGTGTCCTGGTATGGTATTTCAATTACCTGCAAAGGAGTAGAGGATTTAGAGAACCTTCTGATATATGCTTTCTAAATCTGTTTGCAGGATAGAACAAAATCTGTATGTGAGAACCACACTAGCTCATTTAAATTTTCTCCATTCCACATATGTTACAGCAGTAAACCTTCACAATAATTACTGAAAAGTGTTATCATTCTCATTGGGATGAGAGTGATTAGGTAATTTTTCTGAGACTTCATTATTTTGTAATAGTTGTTATTAGAATTATGCTTGCTGTTTTGTTGATTTATAGACCTTTTCTTTCTGAGCGTTCTGTTGGGAAAACAGGAATAGGTAGAATACGTAGAACAATGTACTTTTAACTGACTTAAATTGGTGACCTAACATCATCATTTTTTCACTACCCTGTTCCTTTTTTGAAACAAAATGATTTTTGAGCACTGTGTACCAGGCCCTGTGCTGAAACACTATGAAGTATGTTGAAAGAAAATGTTTTGAAGTGGAATCATGATTCATATACAAATATGAAACGAACATTCTGTGATTTTACTTAGCATACCAATAGACGATGAAGCCAATAAGTTATCAATAGTCAACTAAAATGAGACTCTAAACAACAGACAAATACTTTAGCCCATCGGCAATAAGTTTGTGACTTTTAATTGAATTGTCATAAATAAAGTTATAGATAAAAAATAAAGTAAAAAGATGAAAATATACTTCATTAGAAGAACTGATGAAGTGAATTTTAAGTGCAGTTGTCAGAAATTACTCCCAGAACTGTATATAATCAAGCTTATAGGAGAGCTCTACATAGGAGGCCACACACCTAATTAAGCAATACTCCATTGTGTCTGTGAGGCAAATATTACAATTACAGTATTATAACTTTGTATTGGTTAGCTTTCCATTACTTCATTTTCTATTTTTTAAAATATTTTAGCATTATTTTAATATTACTGATACCAACATGTGAAACCATGCTTTGGTTATTGATTGGAAAATGCATCCACATGTAACAGATAGATGTAACATGATATCCCAGATTTCACCAGTCTATGACCACAAAATATGGTTATATTTACTTTTTTTTCACATTTACTTTTGATAGCCAAGTTATGGTAGTTAAAATCCTTACTGATCAGTTCCCCAAATTAGCCTCTTGTTGATTTCTGCTAGTTATTTCTGTGAGATCCTGAAATGCCAACTGTCTATTGGTCAATGAGTTCTCATTGGCAGTGCCCGTTATCAGAATTACAAAGTCTATATCAAGCATGGTGTCTCTAAGTGCTCCCTGTCTTTGCCAGAGACTCCCTGGATGCACTGCTGAGGCAGAAAGACTGACACATTGTCACACTTTGTAGCCAGGCCCTAGAAACTCTCTCTTCCACAGTTTCTGATATGAGCTGCAGTGATGGTTAAATTTAATTGTGAGGGTAACTGTATTAGGAAAAAACTCCAGGAAAGACAATGGGTCATGTAGGAATATTCTTGTCAGTGAGTCATCCACCGATGTTGACAGCTGGAGGTACTGTTAGGAGGTGAAGGCCAGGTGGTCACTAGGTACTGCCTTGGGATGGTATGTCTCTTGCTGGTGCTCTTCCCCTGTGCTCTGCTTCCAGCCACAACGACAGGAACAGTTTTGCTCCACTGTGACTTTCTTCCATGATGTTCTGATTTTAAAGCCAGTCAGTTATGGAATGAACTTTCTAAAGCAAAATAAACTTCTCCTCCTTATCTTACAGTGTCAGGTGTTTTGTTTAGAAACAAGAAAGCTAACACATCTATATCTTTTTTAAGAAAATAAAACCAAATAAAATAAAACAGAATAAAGCCAATCAAAACAGAACAGCAAAAGTGATATAGGACTTTAAAACAGGATAATAGGAAATCAATAATTGCTACCATAATGCCTATTGTCTTCAAAATTGCTGCCCATTTCATCAGACATAATAAAATCAAACAAAACAGAACAGAGAAAAACTAATCAAAACAAAATATTAAATAAAATGAAAAAACGAGGCAGAGCAAAACAAAACAGTGAGAACAGTACTGGGTTTAAAAAACAGGACAGAAGAAAATTCTTCATAGTTGCTATGTTTCATACTGTTATCCTCTGAATAGATGCTCAGACTACCAGCTTTAGGCCTGCAAAGTCATTCAAACAATACAAGCATTAAGTTGTTTTTGTACCTCAGTTGCTATCAACTCAGTCTGTGTTCCTCTGAGTCAGCCAGTTGTTTATGACAGAGTCTCAACTGTTTTTGTCTCCCAGCCCCAAAACTAGCTGGCTTATGGGAACAGCACTTCTTGTTTCTCCTCCCAGCCCACAGTTACCACTGGCTCATGGGAAGGGAAAATTGGCTTCCTGTTTCTCCTCCCAGCCCATGGCTGCCACTGACTCACAGGAAGGGCACTCCTTGTTTCTCCATTACTTTGATAATTCCTGAAATAACTTTGAAGAAAAATGGTTTATTTAGGCTCACAGTTTTACATCTTTAAGTCCATGGTCAGTTGGCCCTTTTATTTTCAGACCTATCATGGTGGGGACCATGGCAGAGCACAATTACCTGCTTATGGAAAGAAGCAAAAAAGAGGAAGTAGAAGGATAGGGTTCCACATCCCCTTTGGGGACATGGCCTGTTAACCCTGAGATCCGGGCTCCACCTTTTGAAGAATCCACTGCCTCCCAATAGCACCATGGACTGGGGACCAAGCCTATAGCACATGAATGCTTAGGGGTCATTTCAGATCCAAACTATAGCAAACTTCTCACTTAAAAAAGATGAAGAATAGACAGTCGTGGTTGCTGCTACAGAAGAAACTACTTTTGTTAATGTGTTTGCCAGTAGAAAGCAGCAGAGTACAGAAAGAATGTCTTCATTTCATTTCTACCTATTTGGATATGCAGATCACATTTAGGTACATAGTTGTGTTTGTTTATGTTTTTGAGAAAGCATCTTGCTTTCTTAGCCAGGCTGCTCTTGGTAGAATCAGACTAGAACTAAATTAACAACTACAACTTCAACTCCAAAGAAGCCTAAGAAATACAAATTTTAGTTTCTCAGCCTTAGAAATTCAAAAAGACATACCAAAAAGGTGAAATGAACTTTGAGCAAGCCAGTTAATAGAGCCTGTGATGAGACAAAGATGATCCTGGGGTTTCATTAAACCCATTTAATTTTCTTCTTAAATATAAAACTAAATTCATATTCTTCCCTGAGGTTAGTATTGCCTGTAATTGACTTCTGACAAATAAAAATGTGTGCAGAAAATACATGCTATTTTATATATCTTGTTATGACTTAGATCTAAAATTTCCCCCCAAGTCTCATGTGTTTGGAGGTTAACCGGATCACTGAGATGCTGTATTCATCAGTGGATTCATTATTTGTTGAGTTCAGTAGATGAATATGCAGTTGGGAAGGAGGACCTGGATGGAAGTGGGTCACTATGGGTCTGGCCTGAAAAAGTGTATTCTTGTCCCTGGTATTCTCCCTTCTCTTTCTGGTTGCTGGCTACTATGGGGTAAGCAGCTGTCTTCTACCAGGCCCTTCCATCATAACATTTCTGCCTTGGTGCCTGCCAACTTTAAACAACCCACTGAAAAGTGAACCAAATGCTTCTCCTTTAAGTTGTGGGAGTTAGGTATTCTATCACAGCAACAAAACAGTGACTAGAACAGGCTTGGCTCCTACAACATACCTTGTGATTATCCATATTACCATATTCTGTCCTCCTAGCTGCTAGCTGGATGTTCACACTGGGAGAAATACTGGGAGTTACTCATTGAAGATAATGGAATTTCTGTGATCTTAGACACTAATTGACTGCAGCAATGAGAGTTTCTCCTCTCCACCCTCATCCCTGTATTGCATGATAAAGTGAGAACTGAACTATAGTAATGCTTTATTGTGTTAAGCCACGGATATCTGGAGGTTGTCTTTATGTAAATAGTACTAATTCCATGAGTAAAACTACAAATGAGATTTTGAAGTAGAGTGCTAAAACAAAAACATAAAGTAAGTGTCATTGATTTGACAAATCACTTGTTGGAAAAAAGAAATTGATGCCAGACACAGAAAAGATGGCAATCCATGTCATGCTATATAGAAGCAAAATGTTTTTCAAGAAGCTTCACTTATAATTTAGCAACCAGGCCATATGCTTACTGATCAGTCAGCTCCAAGAGAAGCAGTTAGAGAAAATCAAACTGTTAGTGTATATATTGGTTCATGTTGGTGGCCAAGTACTGGTAGTTCACAAGAAAAAAAGAAGAAAGTGGAAAATAGGGAACTTTGGAGTCTTCCAGCAGACTACTTCTAGATCTCAAGCAGGAATGAAGATTGAGAAAACAACACACAGAACCATAAAGCTCTGGCAGGGCACCAACTTATGGCAAAGATCACATTAAAGTATGGCCTTTATACTCAGTTATGACAACATCACACTGCTACTAGCTAGACCGCTTTTTGACAGATGCATGAAGGTAAAGGTCAAAAAGACAGGACTGAGTGGTACATTGAGAAAATATTCAGGGTATAGTTTGTGACAGTAAGAAGCCTGTTAAGTTTCTAAGGAAATCATATTTCTAAAGCAAACAAGTCTGAGGAAAGACCAGTGAAGGTGGTAAACCAGCTCTCAGATTACCATGAGAAGGAAGCAGACTTCAAAATCTACATCTGTATTATTTCTACCATTTTTTCTGTTTTGCTTTTTTTTTCTAAATAAAGAAAAAGAAAAGAAAAAAATCTACATCAACCCTAGATGCTCTTCATCACCCACTTAAGATATCACTGTGGAAGATAATGAACAGAATTCCTAAAAGCAAAACCAGGATGTATTAGTCAGCTTTTCCTTGCTGTGCCAAAGTACCTGAGAAAATCGATTTAAAGGAGGAACAACCTCCTTTTGGCTCATGGTTTTGGAGGTTTCAGTCCATAGGCAGCCAACTCCAATGTTATGAACTATCCTGAAGCAAAGCACCATGGTGAGACTAGGAATCAGGAAGACAGAATAAGTTAGACATGTGTTATAGGTACTAAAGCTCCAGAAAAGGAACAATTGTTGGAGATGACATCCAAGACACTGAAAGAAAGTGAAAAAAACCATGCTTTTTTCTCACCAGTGCCTCCCATTGGCTAAAACCTGATAGAAGGCTAATGATGCTGAAGCCTGAGAAACACAGCCTGCATAAGCTAGGCCTCCTGCCTCCACCTGCAGGTTGAGAGGAGACTTAGGGTCTGAGCACAAATAAGCTTGAGACCAGCAGAAATTGATGAAACCAGGGAGATACATATTATTCTATTATATAAAACCAAAGCTCAAGTGTTTATGCAACTTAAACGAGCATTTCAATCAAAGGAAGCAGTCAAAGGATCAGAGAGGCAGTGGCTGGGCCACCCAAGGGTGATTCCACTGTCCCAGGCACAGAGCCTGGTTGTTATGGTTGATACTTTGTGCCTACTTGAGAAGTTTAGAAGTTTAAGACTCAGCAGGAAGCCAGGATCCTTACTTTGTAAATATCCTCATCCTGTGCAAGAAGAGGGCACAGAGGTTTTGTGAGTGCTACCTCTGCCCTGGGGGTGGGGATGGGGGAGCCTGCATACAATATAAAGGAGGAAAAGAGGATTGCTCTAGCTTCTTTTGCTGGCTGCTGTGTTGAACTGTTGCCCCTGTGCCATGCCACCCTGCCTTGCAGCCAGCTGATTATGGACTGAAACTGCCACAAACAGTGAGCTAAATAAACCTTTCCTGCCTTCATTTTGGGTGTTGGATATTTTGTCCCAGCAATGAGAGAAAAGTAGCCAAGACACTCATCATTACAAACAGTGACAAACTGGAAGACTTTGAAGAAGCAAGTCCATTCTCCTTCAAAGAGTTTCTGAAAACCAAGAACCTCAACCTGTAAAAAAAGACAAAAGCAGTGGAATTTATCAAAGGGAAGCTTCCCTGCCCCCATGCTGTGGGTGTGTAGTCTGGAATATCAGCAGCCATTTTCTGAAGACCTTACAGGGTCTAGAGACCTGCTGGACAAAGAGGAGGAGTATCAATAGAATAGGGCCTATCTGCCATCTGCCATGGAGCAGACTCTCTCATATCAGGTCACCGCCACCACGTCAATTTGTAACTCATATCTTCCCTTTTTATTCACCCACTGGGAGATGAAGGGACAGAGCCTCTGACTGAGGGTAGGATGAGTGACACAGACCTTTGTGTCTCTCCAGCATTTCCATCTGGAAGTCTGAGCATTCTCTGCAGCTCATAGAGCCCCTAGGAGACAGACAACTGTGGGTTCTGCAGATAAGGTAGAAAGCACTGAAAGATAAATGTTCTAAACTGAATGAGGTTTAGAACGTCTATGAAACTCAAATGGAAATGGTGAAGATGCTTGAGCTGACGTTAAAAGCAATGATCAAGAAGGAGAGTGACTGCCATGACCTGGAATTAGTGGTGTGATGGGTAGAGCATCAACCTGCCACTGATGACCAAACAGGGTGTAAAGGCAGAAAATCATGTCATAAAGCTCCAACAAGAAATAACTTAGCTCCAGGCACAGGTCTCCAACTTGAGGCAGGAGAATGAAGCCTTAAAATGGGGCCAAAATGGCAATCTAACTGTGATGGAACGGAAGATGGCCTTACAGAAAGATCAGGTGGTCACAAATAGCACACATGCAATCATAAAGCTGCTGGTTTTCTGGAGATGAAGCACTGAATCTTATTGTTGAAATCCTTAAATTTGTGGATAAAACTTCTGAGTCTAAAGATAAAGACTAGAGCTCTGGAGAACCATCAGATACTTTTGGCTTCCAGTTCCATGTGCCACAGTCACCATCATTCCATATGAGCAATCAGCAGTACCCCAAACTATGCAATCATCACCCAAAGAAAAGTACTTACCATGAAATACTGATTTCATGACCTAACACAGTAATACTGATAGCATCATGAGAGTGGCTCCTGTCTGTGTATCGTATCTGTGGTTTACTTTTTTATTAGTACATATTTATAATATATAATGATATTTATTGTGGGAAATTGGTACATATACATAAAATATCTCAATCATTTCCCTTCCACCCTCCACATTTGCCACATCAGATTTATTTAAGTCCTTATAAAATTATTATACATACAGATTAACAGCCAGGTTAACAAACAAAAAATATATAATATCCATAAAACAGTTATATTAAATCAAAATACACTATATGTGTATGTTGTCCATATTGGGTTCCAATAACTTTTCTCTTTTTTCCTCTTGTCTGCCTTTTATGTTGCACTTTATATATTGAGTTTCTCATATAAGAAAAATCATGCAATATTTAAACTTGTGTGTCTGATTTACCTCATTTAACATTATAATCTCATGGTGCATTCATATTTGTATAAATAATACCATTTTATCCCTCTTTATTGTGGAGTAGTGTTCTGTTGTATATAAATACCACATTTTCTTTGTCCATTCATTTGTTGATTGACATATAGGCTGCTTTCAAGATTCAACTACTGTGAATTGTGCTGCTGTGAACATGGGTATGTAGACATTACTGAGGTATGATGTCTTTAAGACTCTTTCAGGGTCAGATGTAACCTTTAGTTTTGTTTCTGAGGAATCTCTATACTGATTTCCCACCAATAATGAAAGAGGATTTCTTTTTCCCCACAACCTTGCCAGAATTTGTTATTGGTTAATCTCTTGATGAAAGCCATTCTTTCTGGAGATGAAATTTCAGTGTTGTTTTAATTTGCATTTCTCTAATGACCAGTGATGTTGAACTATTTTTCATATACAATATTTATTTGCTGATTGTATTTCTTCATCTGAGAAGAGTCTATTCATTTCAGATGCCCATGTTTTAACTGGGTCTTGAATGAGGGGTTTCTGATTTTTTGTTGTTGTTGTTCTAAGAAATTTTATTCAGAACACAATTTTACTTAGTTTAAAATATTATCTATCCAGGCAGGCCATATGTTTTCTGAAACAATTTGACAATAAGAAAACATTATGAACATGAATTTCCAGATGTTTTTACATCAGCATAAATGACTTCAATGCAATTTTGTTAAACTTTATTTCACACAATATATTAATTATAAACATTATTTGGCCTAATTTTCACCTATTTTATGTTATACTATCAGCATTTAATCAGTAAGTATCAATAAACCTCTATTATGATGTTAGATACCATACCACATATCACATGTTACACAAAATGAGGGAAATGGATCATTTTCATTCAAAATTTCACAATCATTAGATATTTTGTAGCTGATTATACTATGTCAAATGGCTTTGTATGACTCATTACTATACTAGTCAGGTTTCCTGCTGCTGGGACCAAATAGCAGACATCTGCAACCTGAAGGCAGAGAGGCTTATTTTTTAAGTTCAGTGAGTTTGCTCATACTAATCTGACATCAAAGAAGAAAAGAAGAGTAGAAAGACTTGTAGGGGAAAGCTGCCAGGACAGGAGAGGAGGCTGGGGATATGGAGAAGAATACATCTTCCGGGTCACAGTTCTGCTCGCCGGCTCCAGCCTACCAGTCTCCACCACCTAATGTGAGACTCTTGTGTTTAGAAAATCTTGTTTCTTTTTTGGTTGGTATGCTTTTTAAAAAACTATAATTCAATACTTTGGCAGTCAGGACTAAGAGTCCAACTTTTGTAGACCTTAACACCAGTAGTCTGCTTGTGAATAAATTGTATTACAAAACATAAAATACATATAAAATAAATAGAAATAGAAAAACAAAATATAGTATAAAATTAATATAAAAGTAGCTTAGTTACCACAAATTGTCAGAATATATTTAAAAGAAATTGAACTACATGAGAATAATTCTTGAAACTATTTTTGTGATCATTTCAATCTATATTTTTCTGGTTTTGTACCACACAAGTTCCTGGAGCCACCAGATCAGCCTAAACATCTGGTTTTTATTCTGTACTAAGAAATTTTCTGCTATAATCCCTTATTATTTTTATCTTTTATTTTTGGTACTAGAGATCGAACTTACAACTTCGTGTCTGCCAGGCAGGCACTTGTGCCGCTGAGCTGTATCCATGGCTACATGTATGACATCACTTTTAGTTCAAAATTTTCATGGGTATCCTACTTTTCTGTCATTCCTATGATTAGTTAACTTACCAATAAAATAATATCATGCTCTAAAGAATGATGTAAAAAACTCTGATATTTTCAAAGGATTTTAATCATAAAAAGCAGAGAAATGCAAACTGTAATGCCAATAAAATGCTTGTTGGTTTCCATCTCAATCGCATGTGCTAATCGATATGGAAATTTAATAGTGAATGGTAGAGCATATGCACTTGAAACTGGCACTACAGGAAAAATTGCCAAAAAAAAAAAGTTACAGTTGACTAAAGTTAGATGGCAGGAATGTTCACTCAAGATGTCTAATATTATGCTGACTGGATTTTGGATACAAATGTGCTTAACAGGCAATTACATGGAACTTTTCAGATACTGCTGAAGATGAATACTTTATGAATGATAATCTGTTTAGAATAAATTACAGGCAATTGTTTTGCCTACTAAAAATCAGTTCTGCATTTCTGTACATTTTGCCAACTTTCAAAACCATTTGTTACTGGTAGGCCTATAACTGTCAGCTGGGCAACCTGAGACTTGGCAGTGCCCACGTTGCTCTGTGCCTTGCAGAAGTACTCTCCAGCCTGCTCAGGCCGCAGCTTCCTCAGCACCAGCTTATCCTCCTGCTTGTAAAGAGAGGGATCCACTAGCGTGTCATTGTGATACCAGGAATAAGATGAATTCCTTCCAGGTATAGAGGCTGATCTGATGCTTGAAAACCCCACAAATCCACCATGCTATTAGATTGGCAAGTGTGATGTCCTGAGTTCAATTCCCAGTACTCCTTTAAAGGAGACTCATTGCAACTGCTTTTCTTCAGAAGCGTTTCCACTGTTTTTCTTCGAAGGTGCTTTGGCTGCTTGCTCTGTTTGGAGGAGCTTCAATCCTAGTCTTTTTCTTGGATGTCCCCTTCTGCCTTCTGGTGCAAAGCCCTCACCAGGTTTCTGATTTTTTCTGAGTTCTTTATATATTTGAAATATTAGTCCTTTGTCTGAGGAGTAATTGGTAAAAATTATTTCCCATTCTGTGGGTTGTTTCTTCACTCTACTGGTGGTTTCCTTTGCGTGTGCATAAGCCTTTTAATTTGATGTGATCCTAATTGTTGATTCTTTGTAATATCTGTGCAGTCTGAGTTTTTGAATGCTATTGATTTTTGAGTGTTGACTTTGTATCCTGCTATGCTATTGAATTTGGTTATTAATTTTAGGAGGTTTTTGGTGGAGTTTTGGGGGTCATTCATGTGGAAGACCAGGTCATCTGCAAATAATGATAATTTAATTTCTTCCTTTACTATCCTTATCCCTTTTATTTCTTACTCCTGTCTACTTGCTCTTGCTGATTGAATAGGAGTGGTGATAGTGGACAAACTTGTCTTGTTCCTGATTTTAGAGGCAAAGACTTCAACTTCTCTCTACTTAGTATTACGTAGACAATTGGTTTGTCATAGGTAGTATTTATCAGATTGAGATAAATACCTTCTATATCTATTTTCTTCTGGGCTTTAATTATGAATGGATGTTGGATTTTGTCAAATGCTTTTTTTGCATCTACTGGATTTTTGTTTGTGTACTTGTTTTTAGTTTTTTATTTTTTCAGTCTCATTAACTGATACTGAATTATTCAGGATTTTTTTTATCTTCTTAGTTAAGTTTTGGTAGTTTATATATATCTAGGAATTTTCCCATTTCTCCTGAATTTCCCATTTTATTAGAATTCACACACCTATGGTTTATAAACAGTCATCCTCTACCTCCTTGATGAAATTCCATTTTATAGATTAAAAAATCTATTGAGAGAAATTTTTATAAAATCTGGTGATTTTTACAAAGAAATACCAAGTAGTCATTCTATGGTGTTTTTTTCATTATTATCCCAAAACATTAATTGGAAAATATGTTAAATTGATTATCCTTGGTATTGCAATTACATAAAATGTTAAGTGAGTCTCAGCAGAAGAGGGTGGCCTGCACAGGAAATTGTGCCTTTTTGCTCTCACTCAGTGCCCCACTGGCTGACAGCTCACATCATGCCCTTCACAACATGCAGGCACCATTTGGCAGACACTGCCATCCTCCTGTCAGGACATGTGGGGACTGAGGTCATAGACACTTTATGTTATGAAACTATTCGAGCTCCACACTGAGATTTCAGCTTTGAAGAGGTGGGTTAAGCAGTGGGGGAGGTGGTGGTACATGCTTCAAGTGGCACTTTGTGTTGTGAAGTCGAGAATTCAGGAATGCAGCATGTGCAAAGCCTGCCAGGGTTGGTATGCAGTCTTAGAGATGTCCTTATAACCACTTTCCCATGTGGGCAGTGCACAAAAACCAGCCTGTCCCTTTTTGGCCATTTTCCTGCAGATGCTTTTTTCTTTTTTCTTTAAATAAACTTAAGCCTATAGTCTTCTTGTTTAAAGAAATTCTGGAATTCATACACACACACACACAGAGGCATTGCGATCACAAGTGGGATGTCTTGGGATGTGATCAGTGGTAGAGTGCTTGGATAGCATGTCAAGAC
Organism: Hydrochoerus hydrochaeris; assembly: GCA_004027455.1. Taxonomy (NCBI): domain Eukaryota; kingdom Metazoa; phylum Chordata; class Mammalia; order Rodentia; family Hydrochaeridae; genus Hydrochoerus; species Hydrochoerus hydrochaeris. The sequence continues at coordinate 26,676 of PVLA01012291.1, read as the reverse complement.
CCTGGGTACAATCCCCAGCACCACAAAAAGAAAACAGGTGGGACATTTAAAATTTTTTCATGCTTTTAGAAGTCCTATTTTAGTTTGGTGATTGACAATATCTCTTTTTTCATTCTTATTCTAGGTCATGGAACTGCCAGCATATGGGGAAACTTCTTTATTCCTATGTCCACATGTGAAATCAAATAGGTATTGCTTCTTTCTTCAGCCTTACTAAGTGCTATGGTTGGTGTCTTAGTTAATTTTCTCCTAGATGAGACAAAATACCAGACACCCACAAGATAATGGATAAAAAGCTTATGTCAGCTCACATGACTGGCTTCAAGGTAGAGTGGCATGGCAGAGGGCCATCACAGAAGAGAGAGAGTGTATGCCAAGCAGGCAGGATGTCAAAAAGCAGCAACCAGTAACAACAAGCCTGCCTTCTTTCTGTCCCTTTATATTCCACCCAGGCTGCAAGCTTATTGATTGGTCCCACTCATACACAGGGTGGGGTCTTCATTATTCACATCCTTAATCCCCATATCACACCCTAACCCACATTCACATATCTTAATTCAGCCACCTTTGAAACTCTCCACCTAGGAGTGCATGAATCTTTTGGGGAACATCTAGATGAAGACCATATGAAGAGGCAAGGGAGGGTGAGATGGCAAAGCAAAAGTCCTTCTGAGCAGTTAGGTATTTTCCACCAAAGAACACGCATTCTCTGGTGAGCAGGAAGGACTTCCAGAGACTGCAATGACACTCAGATGAATCCTTCCTGAATGCCCTGGATCCTCTTGACCAAGTGATTTGGCCAGCATGAATGGATGTTCCAGTTCCCCCAAAACCTCATGTGATCACAGGTGGAGAGTTTTGATAGTGGCTGGATTAGACTTGGTGAATGAGAACTAAGAGTGTGACACTGGGATTAAGAGTAGTGAGGATAATGGAAACTCCACTGTGGGTGTGGGTGGCACTAATCAATAGGCTTACAGCCTGAATAGGATATAAATGGAGAGCGGTAAGGCAGGCTGCTGCTGTTAATTGCTGCTTGCTGCCTTCTGCCTGCACTGACCATGTCATGGACCACTTTTCCTCTGTGATGCCCCTCTACCATGGTACCCTGCATTAGAGCCAGCCAAGGATGGACTGAAACCTCTGCAAACTGTGAGCCAAATAAACCTTTCCTTCTTTAACTCACTGTCAGGTGTTTTGTCTTAGCAACAAGGAAAGTAACTAAGGGAACTACAATGTCCCTTTAAAAGGCTCACAGTGTTGAAAACTTGGTTCTTGATAGGTTTTAGGGAGTAATTGGACAATGAGGGCTTTATCTTGATTAGTGGGTTGATCCATCAATAGACTCATAATTTGATGACATTATTGGTAGATGGGGCTTAGTTGATGAGAGTAAATCATAATGGAGGGACCTTAGGGATTATATCTGATTCAGGCCTTCATGTCTGGCTCTTCATTTCTCTTTATTCTTTGGCTGCCATGAGATGAAGCTTTCCTCCACCATGGTTTTGCCTCTTCCAGGGCTAAAAATAATGGAGCCAGCTGAGCATGGTGTTAACCTTTGGAAACTATGGGTCAAAATAAAGTTTTCCTCCTTTAAACTGTTTGTATTAGTTATTGCATCCACAGAGATAAAATACTGACTAACACAGTAGACAAATTTGATGAAGGATTTGAAAACTGCAGGCAACAAATTGGGACAAATTCTGCCTCTGCTGGTTAGCAGTTCTATAATACTGGACAAAATACTCAGAGCAAGTCTCTTTCCCTTGTATCTTCATACCTTCTCACTTGTTTCACTTTAGAATGTTCATTTTTTTTTGTTTCTTTGTCTTAATGAGTATTGGAGACCACAAATTCACAATGGCTAATTTTGTATACTTCCCTAAGGGATAAAATGGAGGCTTGGAATTATCAGCACCACACATCTGAGATTTCTCATTGACTCTTCCTAGCATAAAACCATCTATGCCCTCTGAGTCAGTCCAGGATTATACTCCAGGACAAAGTCCTTAGCATAAAATCATCTCTGCCTTCTTAAAGCATCCCAGGATTATACTTTCCCATTGATTCATAAACCTTTTAGTCGGGTCAGAGATTTAGCTCAGCAGCATAAGCACCTCCCTGACAAGTGTGAGATCATGAGTTTGATCCCCAGTACCAAAGAAAACAAAACAAAATAAAACAAAACAAACCTCTGAGTCTTCTGTTAAATTGTAATATTTCACTAGTTTCACCTATCACTATATGCACCCAACAAATAGTGGCTGTTTTGGAGTGTCAGGAAGAGGACTCATCTGGAGATATTGACTTCCCAGCCACTCAGACATCACTAAACCTGTCTCTGCTTTTTATTTTATCCTCTCACTGTTTCTTTAACACAGACAATCAGGGTTCTTTGCCAGGTCTCTGATAATTGGATTGAAAGAGTTTTGCCCTAGTATAAATTACTATACAATCACGGCAGTGGTCTAATATGGAGGAAGGCCAAAGTGGGAACACTTACCACTTTCCCCTTCTTCTTCAGCCCTAATTGTAATTCCCTTTCCAGTTTGCAAGTAAAGAAAATTCCAATCAGTTCCTCACATATCATCAATGCCTGCCCCAAGTGCTGCTTCTGGTCAGATAATCTCCCACCATGTTTGTCTCTGGTGAAGGAGACAGCCCAACCACCACAGATTAGGTGCTCCTCCCCATGTCCTCAATAAATGCACCCTTTTCCTTTTTTTACTTTTTGCTTTTCTATTGCACAAGAAACCCTGAATATTTTGGTGCCTTGTGACTCAGATTGGCAGCGTGTGTGATTCCTGGTCACCCCAGTTTCAAATTCATCTGCCAAAGAGCCAATTTTCTGTCCTCTGGGACTTGCTTATTTGCTGCTGTTAGCCTGCATCCAACACTGATGCACTTCATTTGACACACGTGAGCCACCTTTCCATCTGGGGTTTTCTGACCCATTTTCTTAACTTAAAAATTCATGCATGCATGTCAGATAACCTCTCACCATCTCTGGACAAAGATAGCAGTTCTCAGGTTCCTTGGATAACCAAAGCAGAGCTGTTACCCTCTTGTCCTCTGGGACCCCACCCTGCACTCTTAGTGACCAATGAGAATGGGTGTTGGGACCTTTCTTATCACACTTTCAAAACAGGGGATGATCTCTTTTGATAAATGTGACCCAGGATAGCTTTCATGTTCCTTGGGCAGGGCTAAAGCTCTCATGTCCTGAGTGAGGCCAAGTTGTTCTCTTGGCTCACCTCTAATTCAGTCATTATGGGGAATATCATTTCCTGTCCCCTGAAAAACATACATGTGGGGTGTGTGACCAGCGGGTTGGCCAACCTACCAGCTTAATGGCAGACCATGGCCTAAGGAGAAAATATTTGATCCTTCTATCCTTCAAGATTTGTATAACTTTTGTCATTGCAATAGCAAATGGATAGGAATCCCTTATATCCAGGCCTTTCTTACTCTGAGGACATGTTCTTCTCTCATTCAGTTTTCCCTTTCCTAACTCCCAGCAGTCTCTAACTCTTCCTTTATTTCCTCTCCCCAATCTCATACTCCTCAAACCCCTCAACCAGAGCCATTTATCTTATTGGACAGCCCCTGTTCTTTCCCCTCTGTTTCTGTGTTGCCATTCTCCCTGCCAGCTCACCACACTTGGTCTCTCATATTTTGTCCACCTAGCAGACCACATGGTATTCGACAGCTATCTTGCGGTCCCATGCCACATGGTCCTCAGCATCCATTTTGCTTAAACTGACATGGAGGACAGCTGCCATTTTGTGGTCCTCTAACATGTGACTATGTGCAGCCATCTTGTGATGTGTCACAAGATGAAAGGTCACCATCTTGGGGCACACCAGGAAGAGAACAAATCAGCATCTCCCAAGATCCAGTCATGTTGGAATTTGGGGGACTGAGCAAGAAAGCAACAAGCCTTCTGTCCTGGTAAGTGGTGGCAGCATGAGCAAGCAGTGGGCACACCAGAGAGAGAACAAGTCAGTGTCTCCTGTGAGTACTGGCATGCGAGCTGAGAATCAAATGTCCCATCCCTCCATCCAGTTAACAACTGGATGGTGTCAAGGACAGCCTAAGTTGATAGCAACTAAGGCACATAAAGAAACTAAATTTTTGTATTGTTTTGTTGATTATGCTAACCTGGGGCCAGCAATCTGAGCATCTCTTGGGAGGATGACAGTATGCAATATAGCAAATATGGGGGGATTTTCTTCTATCTTCTCTTTGAAAGCAAATATTGTTTTCATTGTTTTACTTTGTTCTAATTGTTTGCTCTATTCAATATTCTGTTTTGATAGGTTTTATAATATTCTGTTTTTGGTTTGATTTTACTATACCTGATTGAATGGACAACTATTGTGAAGATAACAAGATATACCATGGTACCTATTTCTGTTATCCCTGTATCCTGCTCTGAAGTTCTGTACCAGTTTCACTGCATTGTCTCAATTGGCTTTATTCTGTCTTATTTTGTTGTATTTTACTACCTTAAAAAAAAAAAAAGCCACCGTCTTGTGGTCCCTCACCATATGATCAGCAGAAGCCATTTTGTTGCAGGTCACATGATGACCAGTCACTATCTTGTGGTCCCTCACCATGTAACCAACAGCAGCCATCTTGTTGCAGGTAACATGATGACCAGTTACCATCTTGTGCTCCTTCACCATGTAACTGGCAGCAGCCATCTTGTTGCAGGTCATGTGATGATCAGTCACCAACTTGTGTTTCTCTGTCACATGGTGATGAGTGGTCTTTTTATGGTCAACCACCCTGTAATTGCCCACAGATGCATGCTGGGTGGTTGCCTGCTCAGTGACCATCTACATCTCCCACTCCACAGCCTTTTCAGACTCAATCCCTATTCTGCCTTTTGGAACAGGCTGATCCTCAAGGTCTAGTTCATATTCATGTTCCTTTTTCCCTCACTGAGCTATGTCAAATTGACCATAAATTATGTTCCTTTTCTGCTGACCCATGAAATTATATAGAGATTTTAAATTTATAACTAATTATTATGATTTACATTTCAAGGATGTTTATGTAATTCTAAACATCATTCTCAGCTAACAAGAGCAGGCTCATATATGGCAAGCAGCTCAAGAAGAAACCAATTCTAGACATAAAACAAATACTGCTGAGAATGACCCTGGGTCTGCTATTCTTATTTCAAGAGATCTGTTAATTGACTTACAAAAAGGTTCTCACTAGTCTATTTATTATAGTTCAAATTGAAAAACATATTTGAATGCACTCTACATAAGCTATTTGTCTGTTAAACTGTATATGTTTCCATGTCCAATCTGTACAGATTGTATATATATGTTTTTTTGTATGTCACATTCACAAACAGCTGTTCCACTTTATTGAGCTCAATATCTTTTCTGTTTTCCTTTTTCTTTTGCACTTTCAAATCATTTAATCAAGGTTTATTTGGGTTACATATTTAAAAAGCATGCTTCCACCTGAATTGCCAGCTGTTCAAAATGATGCTAAAATTGGTTAAACAAAATCCCTTGGGGTGTGGAGGGATTGGACAAGACTTCAATTGATGGACATGAAAGCAGCCACCTGGTAGCATTAACCAGTTCTTATTATTAATTGGAGGCCCCAACAATCTCCACAGTCTTATGGAAGACACCCCAACTAAAGTTCATATGACTAAGGCAATTCATTATTGCCGATCTTATGGTATATTCACACCTTCAACTATAAAATTGGAATTATTTATGATGATAAACATTTTCTTTCAGATTCAGATTCAGACATCTGCTTTTTTCTTGTGCTCCAGCCAGGAGATTCAAGTCAAACAAACATGAGGTCACCAGTCAAATGATAATTTTTTTTAAAAAAAATTATGTAATATCCATCAACAAAAGGATCTAAGAACCAATGGGTTACAATTGCTATAACTTAGAAAAAAATTATGTAATATCCATCAACAAAAGGACCTAAGAACCAATGGGTTACAATTGCTATAACTTAGAAACAGTTTCTAAACTTAAGTGTCAGCCCTACTGTTCATGCTTTGATTATATATGCCTTTGTATAAATACTTTGATTATACATGGTTTGATTAAAGTTTTTCCTTGCCTAGAAGGTGCCAAACTCCAAGGCATCATACAGGTGAAAACAATAACAAATAGGCCAAATTCCTTTTAGATTCCTTTTACTGGGACCCACCAAATCTTGTCCAGAAAAAGTTTATATGACACATATTGAGACCATAATTATACTCAACAGTCCTTAAATGACACCACAGTTGATCTCTCTGCTAAATAAAAAAGGTAAAATTAATAAAACAAAAAGTCCTCCAAAATCAGATGACATTAAACATCCTAACAGCACAGGAGGTATTTATGCAATTGTAAAAACTAAATGTATATATGAAAAATCAATGACATGTCAGTTTCTAAAATTCCCTGGACCTTATCCTTATCCTCCTTATGGGAAGCCATTACTAAAACTATATTCATAATTGTCCTGTTGATTCTATTATTTGGCCCATTCATACTTAATTGATTCTTTGACTTTGTCTTCTCTAGACTTAACTCTGTATGCCTACTCAAGATGAAAATGCCTGATATCTACTGAGGGCCATTAGTTAGAAGCTCTGAGGAGTATCCTTGACTACTGTTTAACAACTATGACCCCCTTCAGCCTGTAGAAGCCAGATTGGTCATTACCCATTACCCCTCATGGCAGTTTGGGTTACTTCTTCAGAGGGGTAAATGTTACAGGCAGCTGAGTCAGTTAAAAATATTATAGGCAGTCAAACAGGGTTAGGACCTTAAAGGAGCCAGCACAGAGGACAGGTTATCTTGTGACCTTGGAGGAGACAGATGCCTCCCACTGTAGGTCAGATCCCAAGACAAAAGGCTAAACTTGGGAGACCTTATTAATATGGCTCAAACCCCACAGGGAGACCTTAATATGGCTTTTCATGTTTTCAACAACAGAGATAAAACCCAAAAGTAGGGGAAAAAAGAAGGAAGCTTGCTACATATCAATCTGATCTTTTAGCAGCAGCATGTTGGGCTCTTAAAACAGGTAAAACAAAACAAGGTGGAGCTCCCTGAGTCCCTCCCAGACCATGCTTCAAGTGCAACAAGAAAGGACACTGGTTGCAAGAATGCCCCAACCTACAAGGTCCTCTAGGGACCCTCCCACTCTGCAATCTCAAGTGCCATTGAAAGAGCAACTGTCCTAACTGCCAGAGAGAAGGTAAGCCATCCTCTAACTCCTTACTCTCACAGGAAATTTCATCACCACCAGATTAATCATTGGATGATCTACTTGGACTTGCTGATGCAGATTAACAGGGCTTGGGGCCTATAGCCCCCAGTAAGATATCTATCTTGAATACCTGAATCTCACTGGAGACCTCAGATAAGACACTCTCTGCACTTGCAGACATGGAGGCCATGTATAGTGTTCCTCCTGAATTTTCAAGCCATTATATTAAATCCTCAGTCTCTGTAGTGGGTTTTGACAGCCAACACACACAGCCTCTTCAAACAGGGCCCATTTCATGCAGGTTGCAAACTCTCTTTTTCACTCAAAGCTTTCTGGCAATACCACCATGCCCACATCCCTTTTAGGTAGAGATTTCCTCCAGAAGCTTAACTTCCCCTTACTTTCTCCCTCCTCACAGCATTAGTACTCCAAATACCATCACAATGCACCACAAAACTAACCCCTCCTCTCCTCTTTCCCTTATTGATCCCATAGTCTGGGACACCTCCAGTCCCACCTACACTACCTGTACTATACCTTTTTTAATTCATTTCAGAGATCCTTCAATTTTTCCTTGCATTCCCCAATATCCTATATCTCCCACACATCTATAGAGATTCAAACCTATAATCAAACATCTTTTAGACAACAGTTTCCTCAATACCTTATTTACCTTACAATACTCTCATTTTCCTAGTACTCAAGCCTAATGGGTCCTATTGTCTGGTACAAGACCTTAGGATAATCAATGATGCTGTTACCCCACTTCACCCAGTGGTGCCAAACCCTTATACAATGCTCTCTCATATTGTTCCCTCCACCACTGACTTTACAGTCCTATTCCTCCTTTTTTTTGTACCATCCCCCTACTCCCTGATTGTCAGGATTTCTTTGCGTTTATGTGGACTGACTCAGACACTCTCAGGTCTCAATGACTTACCTGGACAGTGCTCCTTCAAAGGTTCAGGGATAGTCCTCATTTCTTTAGCCAAGCTCTTTATACTGACCTTACAGTTCTTGACCTCAATCCCAGCACTGTCCTACAATAAATTGATAACTTCTGTATTCTCCATCCCATACTTTAGCCATGCAACATATAGCCAGCCTCTTCAATTTTCTTTCCAATCATGGGTACAGAGTTTCCCTTGCTAAAGCCCAAATAGCTTCCCCAAAGGTCAAATATCTGGGTCTCTCTTTCACTCCTACCACTCATTCCATCACCAAGGATCACAAGGTGATTCTTTGGGATCTCAAGGGAACCACAACTAAACAATAGGTTCTATCTTTTCTCCATTTAGCGAATTTCTTTCACTTCTAACTTTACAGCTCTAGCTCAACCCCTCTACAAAGCTTCCAAAAGCTCCTTATCAAAACTCCTAGTCTTAGTCAACTTCAGAGTACATCTCTGGGCTCCTACCTTTCTAAGCCCTTTTGAACTCAGGCGTGGCTGGCCATTACTGTTCCACAGTCTTCCTACTTTCCAAAGTCTCCCTCCTCTTGCTGACCACATCCCAATTCTCTCCTTCCTCTGACACTTTTTACAACAACAGGCCAATCTCTGTCTTCCCCAACCCTCTGATGGGACAAAGCCATATCCTCCCATATCCCCAGGAGATTGAATTTATCTTAACCCTTTTAAATCCACAGGACTACAACCAAATTGGAGGGGCCCCTATGTGGTCTTCCTTAAATCTCCAACAGTAGTCAAGGTTGCTAGACTACCATCCTGGTTCCACATCATTCGAGCTAAGCAGTGCTCTCCTAAGCCTAATTCCCCTAATTCTAAACATCCTGAGTGGTCATCACATCTCCTATCTCCCATCTTCATCTCACCAAGACCCCCACAGCCACAGCTTTCAGGCTAAGTCATGTTTTGTTGTCCTATGTGGTTCCTGATTCCTTACATTCTCTTAGTTATTCTTTTTACTGTAAGACTCTGGGCGGTCTTTCCTAGACTCCAACATTATATGTAAAATTGTTTTTATTCTGTTCTACATAACAACTATCTTAGCTCTCTCTACCCTCAGCTGTTTAGTTGAACATGAAACCCTCTGTGTCTGAGCTCTCATCACTTATAATGATACAGCCACAGCCCTCCCTACCCCTAGACTATAATTTCCCAAACATGGCTCAACTGTCAAGCCTTACATTTCTCATGTTCCCCATTCTCCCCAGCTCAACCACTGGACCAAGACTAAATCTTAACTACACTTTTACCCTTTCAGATGGGAAAATAGTTACCTCCCATAACTTCACCCCTCCTAACTCCATGTTTATATTTCAGGTTCTTCCTCACTGTGGTGCTGATGGAACAACATATTTGGATCATGGGCACCTTTCCTTCTACCTCTCCTGGGCCCTTTAATTATGATAGTGACCTGCCTCATGACACCTTGTTATTTTATTCCTCCAATCTAGGATGAAAGCATTCACCAATGATAAACTCCTTGTCCTGGATGATATATCTAGTTCCAGCTTTTACATGGGCATCAACTGTCATCCTGTCAAACCTCCTAAACCCCAGCACAATGCCCCCATCCAGCAGAAAATAGTAAGAGAGACTCTATGCGCTTTCCAAACAATAGAAAGATGAAAATGAAAGAATTTTGCCCTAGTATAAGTTACTGTGCAATTATGGCAGTGGTCTAACATTGAGGAAGGCCAAAGTGGGAACACTTGACACTTTCTCTTTCTTCTTCAGCCCTAATTGCAATTCCCTTTCCAGTTTGCATGTGAAGAAAATTCCAATCAGTTGCTCACATGTCATCAATGCTCACCCCAAGTGCTGCTTCTGGTCAGAGGTCATAAAACCTTCTGCCATGTTTGTCTCTGGTGAAGGAGATAGCCCATTGGATTATGTGCTCCTCTCCAAATCTTCAATAAACACATTCTTTTCTTTTTTTACTTTTTGCTTCTCTATTGCCCCAGAAAACCCTAACAGAAGTAATGTGACAATAATTATATAGCGAAAAAGAAAAATATATGGTATAATGCATTATAATATGCTTCCAAATTTGTTTCCTTATCATTCCATCTTTTATTTTTTGGGTCAACTTTACTGAGGTAAAATTTCAAGCACAGTAATTCATTATAATTTTAATACACTGTTTCTTTCTTCAAAGTTGCAAGAGCATTGCTAGAAAGTAAAAAACATGAAAATGCCACCTACATCTTTATATCCTATATACTACTGCTACTATACTACAAACTACTATATAGTACTTTGATTTTTTCTTGTACTTATACCTCATATTTGAGTGTTTTTGCCTGGTGCATGGTTATAAATGGTACAGACATGGTTAGGTTGTTGCCAGTGATTAATATTAGATGATGAACTTTTTTTCATAATGCTTCATAGTATTTTTAATGAAGCCATATGATATTGTCTCTAACTGATCAAATTCTTCCATCTGTTCAGGCACTCAAGCCAAAAATTTGAGTTTGAACATAGGATTCTCCTGCCACTATTCTCATTTAGAACAGCACCTTTTCTTGTCTAGATTAGAGAAATGCTCCTAACTGATGCCTTTACTTTTTGATGGTCTATCAATCTGTTATACAGCACACAGTGTTATAGAGAGCTATTAAAATAGAATATTATAGGCAGTCAGATAGGGCTGGGCTTTCCCTGGAAGGAGTCAGCATAGATACCTTGCAACTATGGGAGAAAACAAACACCTCTTGCTGAAGACAAATGGCAAAACAAATGCAACCATACTCTAAGGATAAACATCAAGGATTGATACTCTAAACAGTCTGGATCACCTTGAGGAAGCCAGAAGGAGCCACTATAATCCAACCCCCCACAGGCAAAGGCACTCTTTCCCTTGTTACATGACTCACTTCCCTATTGGATCCCAATTTAATCAGTTATCTGAGCAATTATACTCATAATCTTATTGGTTTACAGTAGTTCTGTCTCCCCTCACATCTGCCTGCCTGTGAGTTTCCATTTTTCCCTACCTTGGACCTACCTCACCTCGCAGTGGTTTTGCTCTATAAAAGTCCCTAGAAAAGACAGAGTCTTTGGCAACCCACTAGATTCCTTCTGACTCTCTCTCTCTCTCAGACAAAAGCTTTCTTTCTCTCAATAAATATATTCTGTTCTTAACCTCTGTTGTTTCTAAAATTCATTCTTCAATTTTAGAGAACATGAACTCATACTGGGACATCTAATAGGTTGAGAGTTTCTTTCCCCTATATCAATAGCAGCTAGGTGTAAAACATTTTTTCAATGATTGCTGAGCAACAACCCATTAGAGGCTGAATCATTTCCAGGGATACACACAGACCTTCAGATGTAGGCCCTTACCTACATTTTCAGCATCATAACTGTTCTCTCAACCCCCACCTCACTGTATATTTGTCATGTTCTTCAAAAACATTCCAAGTAGTGAATGACTCTGCTTTGAATGACTTTCCCACATCTCCCATTTCCTGTGATACCTTTAATGCTTGGTGTAAACAAGCCTCCTCATATCTCCTGCACTCCCCAGAATGAGAGATATGCTCCTACTTCCATACTCTTAGATACATTTGAAAATGCCTCCATTTTATTCTGTACTTTCCATGCATACTACCTCTCTCTCTCATAGAAATTATGTTCTATTCAGGTTATTATTTCTAGAAATCTAACATCTGGCATATAGTAGTTTCCAATAAGTGTTATTTCAATAATTTAATAATTACACTCTTACTAATTCAGCACTATTTTCCAGGCACTGTTCAAAGTGCTTTTTCACATATCTCAATCCTCTAGATCACTCTGTAAGGTAGTTAGTTATTACCCAGGTGTGGTGGTACATACTTGTAATCCCAGCATTTGGGAGGCTGAGGAAAGAGGATTGACACAAATTTGAGGCCACCTTGGCCACAGTGTTTCAAGGCCAGCCTGAACTACATAGCAAACTTGTCTCAAAAAAGAAAGTTACTATTATCATTACCATTTTAAAGATGAGAAAATTGAGACACATAGAGCCAAAAATTATCCCACAGCTAATAATGGAGTGGTAAGACCAAGATTTGAACTTATACACTATAGCTCTGACTCTGGATATCATGTTCCTAATCAATACACACACTCACACACACAACCTTTCCTTTATTGCTTAATCCACAGGTTACTTATGATCAGTTTTTCTCTATCTCTCTGTCTCTCTCCTTGCTTCTTTTTTTCCCTTTCCCTTCTTTCTTTTTGAATTTGGCTGAAGATAAATTCCCATGAGGATTTAAAGTTGGAACATTTTGTCTGGATTTGCATATATCCAGTGACAACTTTACCTAACCTGATGTCACTTGTGCCAAAGGAGTCAAAGTTTCATGGTAGCTTGCCACCCAGGCTGACACGGTGTAAGGGGCAGGGCAAGGACTCTGAAGCTGGCTGCAGGACGAGTGCGAGGGAGGCAACCCAATGTCAGACAGCCCCGGGCAGCAGCGGGCTTAGCTTCACAACATAGCCTTCAACATAATTTAGGATGAAAGCATGGAAAGCATTTCCATGTTGCTTCTTCTCAAAACTGCCCCAATGTTAATGACTTAGTGGCTAAACAGTGGCACAAACCTTTGCCCTGCTATTTTTTATGCCACAAAGTAGGTTAATCTAAATCATGTGAATATACATTTTTAAAATTCACTCCAAGTAAGTCTGAAATTGAAATTGTCATGTTTTGAGGACACTCAAAGCAGCCAAGTGAAGACAATGTGAAAGAGAATGATAACTAGCCAGCCCAAGTCGTCCAAACATTCCTGCCTAAGTACCAGACGTGGAAGCCAGGAGTCCATGTTTGACACTTCAGCTTCAGTAAACATGATGTGGTGACCAACTATGAAACCCATCTAATAGCCAGAATTAAGACCTCAATATTATCTTTGTTCTTTTTTAAAATTTAATTTAATTTTATTATTTTTTAGTTTTTAAAAGTTTAATTATTTTTTATTTTTTATTTTTTAAATTTTATTTTATTAGTACATGTTTGCAATTCATGCAATTTATAGTCATTTTGGAGAGTGGTTACTTGTACATATGTACATGTTACAGTTTGTTTTTCTCTAATCCCCTTCCCTCCTCCTCCTCTGGTTCCCCTATTACCATTTTCATATTTGTTGATATTATTTCTCTTAGCTCATGTTATGGCATATAATGTTACCATTGTTCTTGGGGGCTGCTACAACAGCATAGAATGAATTGCTTATAAATAATAGAAACTTCCAGGTTATGGTGGCACATGCCTATAATCTCAGCTACATAGGAGGCTGAGGCAGAAGGACTGTAAATTCAAGACCAACCTGAGCAATTTATTAGAGAACATTGTCTCAGAACTTGAAAAATAGCCAGGCATGGTAGTACATAGTAGTGCACATCTGTAATCCCAACAATTGGGAAACTGAGAAAAAAGAATTGTGAGTTTGAGGCCAGCCTGGGCCTCATAAAGAATTGTGAGTCTGAGGCCAGCCTGGGCTGTTCTACATGGTGAGACACTGTATCAAAAGAAAGAAAGAAAGGAAGAAAGAAAGAAAGAAAGAAAGAAAGAAAGAAAGAAAGAAAGAAAGAGAGAGAAAGGCAAGCAACTTATTTCTTGCAGAAGGCTAGAAGTCAGATCAGTGTGCCAGAATAGTTAAATTGTGCTCACAGCCCTTTTAAGAGTTGTAGAATGCCTGACCTCTCACTATGTCCTCATGTGGTAACAGGGCAAAGGTCTCTCTGGGGTCTCTTTTATGAAGGCACTGATCTTATTAATGAGTGAGCCCACCCTTACAGTCTAATTATCTCCCAAAGGCTTCGCTTTGGGAATTAAGACTTCAATGTATGGATTTGGAGATGGAAGATGATAAACATTCAGGCCATAGCAGATTGACGGTACCAGCTGAACCATCCTAACCATTTATGGCTGTTTCAGCCACTCCATTCATCATGGAACAGAAATTGATAGATTTCTCCTGAAACCTGTTCCAATTCCAGGCCACAAAACATGGAGAATAATAGATGTCATTTAATGCCACTGAAAAATAAGAATGAATTTTTAAAAACTTCCATCATGGGATTAAAAAATTTTTTGAATGAGAAACAGTCACTGAAAATAAATAAATTCCTATTGTTAAATAAAAACCACAGCTGGCCATTGTTTTGAACTAAGTTCCTGCACCAGACCCCAACATATTAGACTAAAAATTGAACTTCACATAAAATTTTAAGTCACCAAACTGAAACTAAGCTGTTTATTTGATCTAGGATTAGAGATAACAACCAAATTTCTCAAACAAGCTATTTTATATAGGCATAATAATGAGATTCCCTCTTCTTTAATCCTTACCAAAAAAGCTAACCTGAAGTAACTTGATATTCAACAATGTTACTTTTCTACTGCTCAATCACCCTATCACTGCACTACAAGGAAAGTAACTTTGAAATGACCAATGCACTTTTTGTCTTCATTTTTGTTTTGTTAATGTTGTTTCTGGTTTCTTCATCCATTTTCTGTGCATAGAACCAACATCTTCTGCTCTGTTTGCCAGAACATTTAACCTATTTTGTGGAATGAATTGTTGCCCAATTCTAGAATTGAAAATGAAGCCAATAAATATCAGTAAAGCAAGTTGCTATGATTTTATCCTTTGATACTGCCTTAGCTACTGAATTTCCATGCTTTTTATGGGTTTGTTTCTGTGTTAAAAAGCAATTGCTCACCACTGGGACTGACTTTGACCAAAGTCACATGTGTAATCTCTACACAGCAGCAGCAGAGACTGCAGCTGAAGGATTCTCCTGGCAGAGCTTCCATCACCTGGCAGAGCAATCAGTGAAAGCTGACCTCCAGCTGCCTGAGGGTGCTGGAGCCACCCTGAGGCCTGAAAAACAACGTTTTCTAAGCTTACCTCCTATGGTAGAGAAAACTTTGACCTTAAGAGTAGCTTAACCTAGATCTAAATTCCAGTTCTTCCACTTAAATTTATGTATGACTCTGGACAACTTAATGAGCTTGGAGACACCACATTTTCTTATCTTCAAAATGAGGATAACAGCACCTAACTTTGTAGGCTTCTAACTGGTACTACTTGGGGTAGAGTGCAAGGATTAAATAAACTGTACTGATCTAGCATATAATAATAAGTTAGCTAATGATTACTGAGAATACCACGAATGACTTCCAATGTCTTATTACCTTCCTCAGAGGGCCACAAGGCACTTCCTTATTGAAGTAAATTGATGTCTTACTACTTTATACATTTCTCTCTTCTCAACTAACCCAGCTGCTTTCCTCTCTCTCTAAGGTGGTGATCTTTACACATATTTCTTTCACTGATCAAAGAGAAGGACAACCTCATCTTTTGGTCATTAAACCTAGACTTCTCCCTACATTTTTATCTACTTTTCCCCCCAACTTTTCAACAATGAAGGAAGTTTAAAGACAGTCCTTCCATTGTGTCCTGAATCCCAACATTCTTCACTTTCTCCACTGGATAATTCCATCAGCTTTCACATAGGTTCTCTTCTCTATCATCTTTAGAAAATTTATCTTGAACCCTAATCTTTCAGCTATGTTTCATTCCTCTGGTCTCTCCATAGAAGACTCTCAAGAAAGTTCCTGTTCAGATTATCTCTGCTTCTTCACTTATGAACACTTAGATTCACTCAGATTTGGATTCTAGCTCTATTATTATTCTGAGATTTTTTTTTCAGGGTCACCAGTGACTTTATGGTTGCCAATTGCCAACTGCCAACCTCGGCCTTTTTTCCTCACTCAGTGTCACAGGTAAACACTGATGTTTCTCATAATTTGACCCTGGGTTCTCTTTTCTTGTATACTTACACATTTCCTAGGTAATCTCATTCATGACAAGCTTTAAATACAATATTGCTATTATGTTCATGGCTTCCAAATGTATGTCTATTGTTCAAACCTCTCCTACTATCTCCAGACTCACATATTCAGTTGCTCCATTGGCATAAACACTGGGATATCAAATTAATGTTTGAGGCTTACTTCCTCTAATTCTAAGTTGTTACTAAAACCAGAAAACTAAGTCATTCTTAACATTTCCATTTTCTTAAACTTCCATATTTTTAAAATATTTTTGTTGATTTTACTTCAAAAATAGATCTCAAATCTGTTCATTTTTGGGTCTGGGGACATAGTAGTGGAGTACACATGTTGTATGCACAAGGCCCTGGTTTCAACCCCCAGCATGGAAACAATGACAATTGTCTACTTCTACCCATCTCCCATTGACTCTTACCTGAATATCTGGTTTCTGTCTGATATATCCATGATTGCACCTGCCCCAATCCATTTTTTCAGTTATCTGTCTAAACACAAATAAGTCAATTCCTGTCACCCATTTACTTCACAACTAGCATCAAATTCTCATTATGCTCTGAACAAAATCCATATTGCTTTGCCTAGAAAACAAGGCAACTATAAGACTAATCTGAATGTCCAGGATGCTGGAACTCTGTTAGAAAAATATCCCTATTGCTTCTACCATTCCTGAAGAAATATGCTTACATCCTGGTCTCTAGCATGCTGAAAATACTAAAATTTGTTCATGTAGAGATGATTTCATGTGTGTGTGCCTGTATGTGTATTTTCTTCCTTCCATTAACTTTCAAATCTCCTTACTTGGCAGGTTGTATCTTAACTCCAAGAATCAGGATAAATGTGATTTCCTTAACTACGCCTTCTGTAGAGCTAGGTCCCTCTTCCAATTATTGTCTTTCCATTATTTAATTTGTTATGTCACTTAACACCATCTGTATGTTGGTATGTGTATATGTATTTTTATCTTCTTCTCAGCTGCCTGCCCCCTCACAAGAATGTATTTGCATGATGGCAAGGACTTTTTCCTCCTTGTTTAATCGCTCTATTCTTTGTACTTGAAACAGTATCTTAAACATGAGAGCATCAGTTTTTAAAAATTAGTGAAAAAAAGTATTTCTGAATAAATATTTAAAATAGAAATTGTAGCTAGAATTTTGTGTATGTGTGTGATGGAAATTGAACTAGAAACTTATTTTAATGTTCATAAAAGCTTTTTTGTTGCTTTTGTTGTTGTTTTCAAACACCATTTTGCTATGTAGGCCAGGCAGTCCTCAAACATATGATCCTCCTGTCTCAGCTTCCCAAGTGCTGGGATTACAAGTATGTGTGTCCATAACCAGCTCCAAAATGGTGCTCTTATAAACAATAAATGAGATGTTAGAGTGCGAAAGAATTACCACTAAGAAATAAAGCAATCCAGAAATTGTTATAAAGGCTGATGCTGTGCAGGCAGAGAAGTTTTATATCAGGTGTTTGTATCCATGATATAAAATCTGCAGGTAGTGGAAGATGTGCCACCTTCTGGGGCATGCTACAGCGGACTTATGGAGGGATGTGTGGAGGGATGAAGGGGGAGGAGGAAACCCTGTCCTCTCAACTTTCACACTCATGACAAGGAACAGCTCTGTGACCAGATTAGGGATGTGGAGAAGCTTCCTCACATGCCAAGCTATCTGGTAGATAGCAAGGGGGTACTCTACAACTGAATTTTGACACTATCTACCTGGAAATAGCATCAGATCCCACAGATTAAATAGTGGTTCAGTCCCATAAGACTGCTCCCATTTCAGATACCACTTGTAAGCCTCAGGCTGTGGTCTTTGCTTCTGACTGGCTATAAACTGGAATGCCCTTGACTTTCCTCATGGAACTCAATAATTTGCTAGGACAGCTCAAGGGACTCAGAGAAGTATTTTACTTATGTTTACCCATTTATTGTAAGGGATATTTAAGAGACGCAATTGGACAGCTAGATGAAAGAATGATTTGGGCAAGGAACAGTGGAAGTACCCCTGTGTTACAAGGTCCATATATTCAGCAACCTGAAAGGTCATCAAGTTTCATTATGCAAGATTTTTTTTAAGAGTTTAGTCCCTATAGGTTGGTGGTAGGACTCAAAGTTCTAACCCACTAGTTTTCTAATCAGTTAGATACTATGGAGACTGATCCAAATTTCAGCCAATGTAAGTCCTTACCACATTGGTATATAGCTTGTCATTCATTCATAAAAAGATCTGTTATGAATACTAAAAGACACTGTCATGATTCAGGAAATTCTCAAGAGTCTAGGAGTTCTGTGACATGGACTGGAGGCAAATACACAATATAAAATATCCAGTATTTTATATACTGGATCTCTGTATTGTGCCATAATAGATTCCAGAGATATTCAGACCTTAGTTCCAATTCAGTGACTCCATTTTCTGCTGTGTGAACTTGGATAAGTTAATGGGCTTCTCTAAGCTCATTATATGGATCCAACTCACATGAGCACTGTGAATATAAAGATGCATTGATCACGTTTTCCAATGCTGGACCCAAATACCTGCGGCTCTAGAGTGAACTGGCTCAGGCTATGAGCTACAGGCAGAGTGCAGGATTCTATTTCCACGTAAGTCCCTCGACAGGCAAGAGTGACTCCGGTCCAGGTGCCTGCGCATCTCCTGAAGAGAGTGCCTGGTCTGATACCATTCCAGAGAAGGGTTGCTTGTTTGAGCCGGCAACTCAGAGCAGTCTGAGGATGGCTTCAATTCAGGGATACCAGTGTCAGTTTCACAATGACTAAGTGAAGGACAACCATGACCAGGGAACTGCAGTCATGCTGGAAAGAGACCTGCTGAGGGGTTTACATTTATGGACACAAGCCCATTCCCACACCCAGAAGTCAGGCCCAGGGCAAACTGTTTTGGATTTAAAAGTTGCAGTATTGCACCCTTGACCTTGGTGACCACATACAGCACGAATCTGGGGTCTCACTGCCTTCTTTACCTAGCAGCATGAGCTGGGATGTGTCATGACCTGGAGACTGTCCCAAAATTGTAGGTCCTAGAAGAAAATCACACAATAGAAATTACACAGAAATTTCTTTTTGTTTTTTGTTTGTTTGTTTGTTTGGTTGGTTGGATTTTGTTTTTTTGGTTTTGGTTTGTATCTTGTTTTGTTTTCAGTGAGTGGCTGTGTTGCTTTTAGTTTTTTTGTTTTGTTTTTGTTTCTTTCTTCCTTTCTTCACCAGTTTACTGGCATTTAGGGAGTTTTCCTTTGTCCTTCTTCCTTGAATTTTATTTTGTTTTCTATTTTTTCCTTTATTTATTTTTCTTTTTCCTCTATTTCATACTTTGCCCTTTATCTTTTCTCTTATTTTTACTCTCTATTTTTCATTTTTTCTTCCTCATTTTCTTTTATCTTCTGTTTCCCATTGGTTTTTCTCAGAGTCCTAATTCTGTAAACATCCTTATAATCCCCAACAGGGTCCTTTCTACTACTTCTCTTTCCTCCCTCTCACATTGACATAGGAGATCAGGGTGTGACAAAACTAAGGAGGTCAGTAGCAGGCATAGCCCATTAATTTTAAGACTTTAGAACACATGCACAGAACAGTTCCCAAAGCCCCGCATATGGGCTTTTCACAAGAACTTCAGGAGATTTTCAATAAACTGGCCTAAACCTGATGTCAGCCTGAAGTGGGAAATCCCAGCACCACCTCTCAGAACCCCTGTGTAGATGTTCTCACAGTTTTCCTCAAGGTTTGGACAGTAGAAAAGAGCACAGATGTCAAGAAGAGCTTGCTATAGTGATTTTCCTCAGGAAATTCTGCCCTCTTTCCTCCAGGGGGTACTTTCATGTTGTTTGCTTTCTTTTGTTCACCCCAAGCTTGCTTTCCAGGCCTTGTTCCTCCCTCACTCTTCATTTTTACTTTTTCAAATAAACTTTGCCATTGTTTTTTGCTTGTTTTGTTCAATTTTTTGTTCAAGGTGAGAAAAACCTGGAATCTAACTTTACAAGGGGAGATGAGCAATCCAAAACCAGGTAATATTTATTTGGTCAGTCACTTTTAGAAAGTGCTGCCCACTGGTTGGAGATGTGATATATAGGATGATTTTGAATTCACTATGTAGCCAAGGCTGGCCTCAGACTCATAACAATTCTCTTGTCTCAGCCTCCCAAGTGCTGCGAAGAATTTTTAGTTTTTATTAGTATATGTTTGTAGTAATAATGATTATATTCATTGTAGGTAATTGGCACATGTACATAATTAATTCTTATAGTATTTTAATATCCAATTTATCTTGGATGATATTACTATAGTTAATTCCGTTGATGTTAGTAGGGTCGCATAACTGTCATTATTTCTCTGTAAACCGATGCTCAGATTACCTTTGAAACATTAACAATACTAGAGTACATTACCAGAGAACTCAGTTGCTGGGTTAATTTCACTGCATTTATTCCTTTCAAATTAATCAAAGTGGTTGGATCTTAGGGGTGAAGTAAAGGATTACAGTTAGCTACACACAAAATACATCACCAAAAAGCAACTAAAGAGATATCTGCACTAGCAACAAAATCTTTACACTACAAGGATCCACAAATATCAGCGCGTGTGCGCACACACGCGTGCGCACACACACACACACACACACACACACACACAACAGAATCGTGAAAAGACAAATCAACAAAATGCCTCCCAAATCTCTCAAAGCCAGTCCAGGGATGCCAAGAGGAAGAATAACGTAAGTCACATGTCTGAATTCCTCAAAAGGATAAGAAAGAAGGTTAAAAGACAGGTCAAAGAAGCACTCAGTGAAATCACAGAAAATATAACTAAACAGATAATGAAAGTAATAACCAAAATGATCTAGAAGCTTTCAGAAGATTCTACTAAATAGCTAAACGAACAACAACAAAAGATACAAAATATGAATAACCAGTTTACCAAAAAACTAGTCCATGAAAAGTTTTCAATCAGAAACCCAAGAGATAAAAATTTATGTTGAAGTATGGACAGCAGAAGTGACCAATGTGAGCACAGAATTTCAAAACTGGAAGACAATAATGCCTTCAAAAGACCAACTACTCAAATATTTTAAAAGCAGTAAGAGAACATGAAAAATTGATCCAACAGCTGGTAGATGATGCAAAGAAGACTACCCTAAGAGTAATTGAAATAAATGAAATGTCAGAAGACAACATAAATGGCATAAACAAATTGTTCACAAAAATGGAAGATTCATGTTCAGAACTATGCTAAACCAGTCAGTAAACTAATTTAGTTATCACACACTTGTAATCCATATTCACACATCCTAGACCCACCACCTCTGAAAAGCCTGACCTATGAGTACATGAGACTTTGCAAGAACATCTAACTATAAGCCATAACATGAGATTTCATCTCACTCCAGGAAGAATAGCTATCATCAAGATATCAACAAATAACAAATACTGGAGAAGCTGCAGGTGTAAAAGACCCTTCTTCATTGTTGGTGGGAGTGTAAACTGGTATAATCATCATGGGAATCAGTATGGAGATTTCTTAAAAAGAAATTTCATTTGACCCAGCTATTCCCCTTCCAGGTATCTTCCAGAAAGATTTAAAGAAATCATATCCCAATGATATATGAATACCCATGTTTATGACAGCATGATGCATAATAGCTAAATCTCGAAAGCAGCCTGTATGTCCATCAATCAAAGTAAAAGACAGGCAATAGGAAAAAAAGGATAGAAAAAGTGTTACTGTAATTTAGCATGGACAATGTATCTAAAAGT
This sequence comes from Hydrochoerus hydrochaeris, assembly GCA_004027455.1. NCBI lineage: Eukaryota > Metazoa > Chordata > Mammalia > Rodentia > Hydrochaeridae > Hydrochoerus > Hydrochoerus hydrochaeris. The sequence continues at coordinate 4,831 of PVLA01012291.1, read as the reverse complement.
GTACTCTGATTGTCTCACATGTTCTTTATATTTTTCTGAGGTTAGTCTGAGTCTGGTTGTTAATCTGTATTTATGATAATTAACGATATGGATTTATAAAATAGATAAGTGAATATGATCCTATCAAAAATTAATTTTAAAGGGTGAGGGAGAAAATAATTGAGAAGTGTTATGTACATGTACCAATTCCCCACAATGAATCTAATCAACATGTAGTGCAAATAAGTACTAATAACAATTGAGATTTAAAAAATACATTAAAATGCACTGCCAAGGTCAGCATGCCCTGTTTAAGTACAAATTTTTGGGACTATTAACTCCAATCTACCCAAAAGCAAATATTACTTTTTTGTGTGAGCTGCCCTCCTATCCCAAAGCTTTCCAGTTTCATTGTTATAATGACTCTCTTATCTATAGGCAGTGTGTAACCAATACCATGGGTCTGCCCCCAAGTAAATGCAAAGCCAATAAGCACAACCAGGAGGTAAAACTGTGAATAAAAGGTTATTATTTGCACAAATAGGAAGAGCACTACCAAAGCAGTTTATCTCTCTGCACAAAAATAGAAATAAGCTTTCATTGAAGAACATGTGTATCCTGTCTTAGTCATTTTATTTTATATATTTATTTTTTATTTTAAAGGGGAAAAAAGCACAGAAAAATTAAAAAGCAAGCAAACAACAAAAAACAACAAAAGCTGTAAACAACCAAAATGCTCATCAACCGCAGAGTGGATAAAAAAAATGTGGTATTTTTATACAATGGAATACTACTCAGCTATAAAAAAGGATGATCTTGAGGCCTTTATCGGTAAATGGAGGCAACTTGAGAATATCCTGATTAGTGAAATAAACAAGACTCACATTAGAAAATATCACATTGTCTCTCTTGTGTAAAAAATAATAAGAATGGACAGAATAATGGTATCCAAAAATTATAATAGATATAATAGATATAAAAGTGAAAGGGAAGGAATCTCTAAAGGACATAACAGTATGCATAGTGTGTAAAATAGATGATCATATTACTGAGACTTTTTAGATCATTGAACAGAAGAGTTTGTACTGTATGTTTGAGTGTCTAGCTACTTTTTATGCTTTGACTTTGTAACTTTAGCTATTATTAACTACATGTAATGTGTCAACTAGTGATTTTATCATGTTAATTTTTTTGAACCCTGTATTCTACTTTTTCTTCTTGCTTTTTCTATTTTGTCTTTTTACTTTTCTTTCTCTCTTAAAAAATAAAAAACAAAAGCCAAATAATGACAACAACAAAAAAATTACTGATATGAAATTTCAAAATAAGATGATAGGTTGATATATTGCATATTGTTATCTTCCAGAATAGTTGCTCAGGTTACCAGATACAAGCATGCAAAATTGATAAAACAATATGATTTCCCTTTGAGCAGTTTCTTTCCCTTTCACTATATCTATTGTAACTTTGGATCTTATTTACTTTCAGTTTCTTACACTAGCAAGATGATATGTTATTTTAACATGTCAGTCTGATCTATTTCTCTTATGAGTGCGGTCTCTAATTGCATCTATTCACCTATAAAGGCTTCAGGTTTATCCTTCTTTTTTTTTAAAATCCATTTTATTACAGAGAAAAAAAGGAATAAAATTTCAACACATCAATTTGGGACAACAGTCCACACACTGCACATTGTCATCCCCCAGTCATTTACCCAGAGCACAAGACAACTGCATTCAGTTGTCCAAACAGTATCAGCACAAATCCTTCTCTTCAATGAACTCAGAGAAATCAGTAGTATAACTATCTTAACTATATATATATATGTATACATATATATATATATATATATATATATATATATATATACATGTACATATACATGTTTCTTTCAGCTTCTCACATGAGTGAAACAATATGTTTACACATGTATGTCTGATTTATTTCATTTATGAGTATGGTCTCACATTGTATACATTTACCTATAAAAGTCTCCAGTTTATCCTTCTTTATGGCTGAGTAGTACTGCACTGTATAAAAATACCACCACATATTTTTTTTTTATCCATTCCTCAGTGGATGGGCATCGAGGTTGGTTTTAAGATCTAGCTATTACAAATTGAGCTGCTTTAAACATGGGTGCACATATATCATCACTGTGGTATTGTTACAGGCAGCTGAGTTAATCAGAAATATTATAGGCAGTGAGACAGGGCTGGGTCCTGAATGGAGCCAGTGCAGACACCTGGCAGCTGTGGGGGAGACAGACACCTCCTGCTGTGGGCCAGGCCTCAAGACAAAGGATCAAACAAATGCATCTACATATTGGGGACTGATATTCTAATTAGTTCCCTCTCACCCTGGAGCCACTGTCCCATCCCTCTAGGGTAAAGGTCACAACCCCAAGAATGCCAGCTTCCTACATGACTTGCTTCCCCATTTGTCCCTAATGTAATCAATTTTACCTAAACTATTGATCTTATTCGCTAACTATAGTTATGTCCTACCTTATGCCCATCTGCTTTGTGAGTTCCCAGTCCCCGCCCCTTGTACCCATAGTTTTACTCTATAAAAGTCCCTGGAAAAGACAGAGTTCAGGGCAACCTGCTAGGGACCCCTTGTGGCTGTCGTCAGACAGAAGCTTTTTCTCTCAATAAACATGTTCTACTCTTCACCTCCATTGTTCCTAAAATTCATTCTTCGGTTTTAGAGAACACGAACTCAAGCACATAGTAGGTTGGGCGTTTCATTCCCCTCTATCATTTGGAGGTCTTCCACCAAGATTGATTCCCCTATATCAGTATGATGTTTTTAATTCTTTGGGGACAATACCCAGATGGGGAATAGCTGGCTCAAATGGATTAGTCATTTTATTGTTGCTGGGAAAAAATACCTCACACCCACAAGTTAAAGGAGATGAGGTTTATTTTGGCTCACAGTTGTAGAAGTGTTAGTCCACAGTTGGCTGGTTCCAAGGCAGGGCATCATGGCAGCGTGAAAGCACGGCAAAGGGCTTCGCAGAGGAGAAAGAGCTCATGGTATGGCAGCTAGGAAGCAGTGCAGCCTTCCTTCTTCTTGCCCTGTTTCTTCCACCCAGGCTGTTGGTGCCACACATATCCAGGGTAGGTTTTTCCTATTCAGTAAATGCATCGCCCACACCCAGAACTATTCTAAACCAATCAGTTGACTAATCCAGTATTGCAAGCCAATGATTCAGGCACAAAAGCCCCAGCTATGATTGCATGAGGCTTTGGGAAGACATCTAACTATAAACCATAACATACACATATAGACAAGTGTAGTCTTCACATGTAGCATACTTAATTGGTGCTCTTGTGTCTTTCACATTGCATGTTCAGAAAATGAACAGTAATACTTCCTTGGTAGAAAATTGATAACAAACAGATGTTACTCTAGGGTCACCTAGAAGAATGACTCAGAGTTAGTGCTTTTGGTTGGCTCCTTGAGTGTTTCTCCGAGATCTTTAAAAAAGAAATAACTTGAAGGAATGTTAACAATAATTTTCAGGACCAGGGCTCTGCTTCTAGCATAGGTGGTTGCCGAAAACAGTATGGCTACTGACAAATATAAATAACTTAGGATTTCTGACCCTACATTTTCACTATAAAAATACTTCCAGCTATATGGCATATTTCCAGGTGCTACCTAGCTTTGCTGTTGCTAGTTGTTGAAACTTTTCTCAGCACCTGGTCCTTTTTCTGTCTAGCATCTGTGCTTGCTCAGTAAGTCACCTCACCACTTCTTCACAAATCCCTTGGTCTCAAGAGTTTTGATTTAACAAAATTGCATGTTTAAGTGTGCGTCTTAACAAAGTTCACCCCATAGCTGATATATTTAAGTGGATTAAAGAACTGGGCATAATTTGTTTTGTTTATTCTGTCTGTCTGTCTATCTGCATCTGTCTGTCTGTCTCTGTGTATGTGTGTGTGTATGTTGCTGGGGATCAATTCCTATTTTTTTTTGCTTTTACTTAGTTAAGCTATTTGATTGTATTCCTGCTTTTGCAAGGAACTAGAATTTCTACAGTGATAGTGTGTAATGATATCATAGTGGATGTAAATTATCCGAGTGGCTTTTAAAAACAGTTGTAAATTACAAATCATTACAATCATTAAAAACCAGATTACTGAACTGGAAGTGTAGTTCAGTGAAAGAACATTTGCTTAGCGTGTCTAAAGTCCTAAGTCTGATCTCCAGCACTGGAAAAACAAAAACAAAACAAAACCAGGTTACAGGTTACAAACCTACCTTGCCCATTCTCTCTTTTAATACTGGAATCCTGGAAGGCTTTCTCTGCTAGCTCATTGGTCAGTCAGCTCCTAAGTCAATCATAGACTTGGACCAATCAGGGATGCCTTCGTAAAACTGGGGCTGCGGAGGTTTTTGTAGAGGTTCACTGCCGAAGGTAACAAAAAGTTTGTATACTTCCGAGGCCGGAAATAGGAAACTGCTTTCAAGGCGATTCACAAGGTTTGCTTTCTTTTACTGAAGAAGCAAACTCAGCTTCTTCACTGGTACAGTAAGGCAGCTGTACTCTTCACTGGTTCCATCCACATTTCTTCAGTTCTTGTGTTTTTCCTGGAACATTGTTAAGTCCTGGGGATTTGACAATGTGAGCTCTTAGGACGCTGAGAGATATCAAGATTGCTTGTGGGGCGGGGCACACAAGATTTCTTGGTGGCGCACTCTTGTAATCCCAGCACTCGGGAGGCTGAGGCAGGAGGATTGTTGCGAGTTCAAGACCAGCCTGGGCTACAAGTGAGCTAAAGCCAGCCTGCATAGTGAGACCCTGTTTCAAAAAAAAAAAAAAAAAAAAAAAAAAAAAAAAAAA
>PVLA01012290.1:0-45782 GCA_004027455.1 Hydrochoerus hydrochaeris | reverse complement strand
CTGTGCACATCTGCAGCAATAAAGCTTATGGCCACATCCCTGACAGGAGATCCTACCAATTCCAGTTTGCCCTGGTCTGACCTGGCCTGTGGGATATTGACCTGGTAACGTTTAGGACCCAGCTTCAGGAGAGGGCACTGAGCCCTTAAGGAAATGCAGGACATATCTTAAAAGCCAGAAATTATGCCTGTAAATGGAAGATTTAATCCTGGCAGGTGAGGGTGACATCACAGGAGATAGACGTGCCCTGGAGCCAATCATTGATAAAGGTGGGTCTAGTTGCACACCCAATCAGGTGGGCCAAGGGAGGAGGGCTCTTCCCACTCCTGGTGCAGAAGTGCTCACTGTGAGTTCAGGGCTGAGAACCTGGAGCTGAGTGCACCTCTAGATTCTGTGACTTCTTGCTGAGCACTGCAAAGGATCCTTGGACACCCTCAAGCATCCCAATGGTAACTTGATGGTGCTGGAGCTGGGAATGGGATGGAATTGTGTGAATTTTGGGAGGAAATGGGCAGAACCACTGTAAGCCAAGAATACACTGTAAGGAAGTGGGCAGAACCACTGTAAGCCCCAGGCACAGCTAGGTTTGGGGCAAGAAGTGTTTTTGGGTAAACCTGAGTTGTTTCCTCAACATGACAAAAGCTATCATTTGAATTCCTGATGTGAGGAGTCTATTTGAATGATGTTACTGCATAAACACAACTCATAATCTCACAACACTGAGTGTACAGGTCAGGAACCAAAATAAGAAATGAGGAGAGCACCTTGACTCTCGGGATGCTTCCAACGTGGGTAGTTAGCCAGCCAGGTAAACGTGGCCCTGTGGATTTGGAATAGACCTCCATCTATCTCGCTTTCTTTCTTCTTTTCTTTTTATTGTTTGAATTCAGACTGTATCTGTGTAGTCTGGCCTGGCTTTGAGCTCTGGGCCTCCTCCTCCACCATCCACCAGTGTGAGAAGTTTAGAGTCCTGAGTCACAGCACCCAGAGAAAAGAACTACTTTGAGGCCAGTTTCTCTAACCCATTTCTTCAGCTTGTGTGGTCTGCAGGAAACAGGGTTAGAGATAAACCGACTGTTTGTATTTACATTTCTATTATTCAGTTGTTTAGAATTAGCAGCTGCAAATCACCTTAGTATGCAGGAATCTTCATTTTATTTGGGCACAAAATTCCCTGCTGATTCAAAGCCTTAGGTCATTGTCTATTCTCATTTTAATTATTTATCAAAGCTCTTAATTTTGCATCTTCACCTCAAGGCCCTTTCCTTAGCTAGTGCCTTATTTATAAACTAAGTAAATAAACACTCTTACAAATGATTTACTGAAGCAAGGCTTCTCTTAGAGTTTAGATTTCTGTGAAGTATTTAAGAGATGGTAATACTTTAGCTTGTGAGGGGAAAGTACCTGCAGTGAAAAACTTGCTGTAATTGTTGCTTGTTAATCACACACTGAGAAACACAGCAAACTGGTGTCTACGGGGATGTAGAGATGTGAAAATATGAGAGTGAAAATGTAAATGGATGTCAAATGTGAAAATATTTCTGCAGCCTTTGGGTTATGCTGTTACTTTGACCGAAAATGTAAAATACTGAATGGGGCCTGTTCCACATGCCCTTAATCCCAGCACCCTGGAGGCTGATTCTTGATTATCCTTGCAAGTGTAAGGCAAGCCTGGTCTATGAAGTGAGCTCAAGGGCATCCTGAACTGCCTTGTGAGACCCTGTCTCAAAAAGACATAAAAAAATAGTTGAAACACTGAGATGGACTTTTTACAAAGGAAGGGGTATATTCACATAGTAAGGATCTGCATGAGTAGCAAAGAATAAGATCACAAATTCTTTTGGAATAGGAAGCGCCAAGGTGATTGAAAGGAAATGGGAGAGCAGAGCATGTGGAGGGAGGCCCAGTCAGCAGCCAGAACAGTAAAGGACTATGGAGGTGAGCTTATGTGAGAGCACTGAAGGATTGTGTGCTTGCTAGGTATGAAAGTAAGAAAAGGCTCACATACCTATAGAAAACAGGGAAACAGTCATGTGAAATACTTATTCTCTTTCTACTGATCAGCTCTCCTAATCATCTCTGATGTAAGATGGGAAATTAGAACATTAGTATTGGAGGTTTGAAAATATGTTGGACATCACAACTAAAGTAGCATGGGAAGGAGTTTCTGCTGGACACCAAAGATTTCAAGACACATATGATGTTTCTTATTTCCCAGTGACTGACCTCAGAAATATGACCCTTACCTACATCCTCCCAAACTTGAGAAATTAGAAAAAATTTTTAAAGTAAAAAATTTAAAATATAATTTAAAAAATTTTATTGCATTTTGAGATGAGGTCTTACCTCTTTGTTCAAGGTGGTAAGTATCATTGAGACTTTGCCAGCAAGCACATTGACTGTTGAGTTTAATATAGGGCAAGGAAACTCTCAGCCTCTTATATGACCAATACAAGTTAATGTCCTCTTAAGTTTAACAATGAGTTTCAGGAACAACAGAGATGCATTTATTGAGAGAAGGAAGGCCTCTGTCAGAGGGAAAGAAGGGTTCCCAAGAAGATTGCTAAAGACTCTGTATTTTCCAGCAATTTTTATAGAGTAAAAGCATGAGTTGAGGCAAGAGAGAAAAAGTATAAAGAGAGTCTCATGCATCATCCATTGTAGTGCTAGGGTTTCAGGACTGCACTACCATGCCTGGATCAGTGTTTTCATTTTTATGTCATGAAATTTCACCTAGGTTTCTATGTTGGGGTAAAGTAAACAACACTGAGTCATGGTCATGCACAAATTTAATGTCAGTACATTGGAAGAGTTAGGAGTGTTTAAAAACCAAGCTTCCTCCTTGGATAACTGAACAATAGCTTTTGAAATATGAGATGCACATTGAGGGTCTATGTCTATCCTAAATTATCTTTTCTAAAGTCCAATAGACCCTTAGATAATGAAGAAAAATATTTGCATTTTAAACTTATACTGAACTTTTAAGTTGACACATAATTTCTAATAGTGATACATGGCACAATGCAAAGTTTATATGCTCATGTTGGGTGATATAGAAATGAGTCTCTAGTCTCAGAAAAAGGACACCATGGGTGAAGTATCTGTGATCCCCAGAGTCCTGCATTCAGTAAGTTACATGTGATGATTAGTGTTGTACTATAAATTTGTCTTTTTGTTATATCTGAAATACAGACCGAGGCATTTTGTATTCAGCAGGTTGAAAAAAATCTAAAGCTTAGTGATGGTGTTTGCAACATCAGATTTTTTTTGTGTGTATTCAATGCATGTTGTTTTTGGTTACTTTTATGTTAATCAAGTCATTTTCCTTTTGAAACTCAAATGCCACTTTTGTGTCATTCCTTCCCATCATCACATTTTCCTCTGCTGAACATGAGTCTTGCCCAGTTTTTTCCTGTTTGGAAAGCTGTATTCACCTGTTTTTCCTGAGCAGCTCTATCAGGAGAGCAGTGCAATCCTGTTTGGAAATGTAAACACTACTGTGGGTATTTTGTGTCTTTGATTCCCTGGATTTTTCTGTCATTACTGTACCGATGTAGTGCAATCTGATCATACAGCCTTACATGTATTCCCCAGACAAGAGGATAAAATGGAAATTTTAAATTAGCAGAAACTGACTTGAGTGGTTAGGCATTAGGGTTAGGATTAGACATAACAAGTATTTCTGTAATATATGCTTTAACGTCATCTCTGTAAAAAAGCTTCAGGTTTATCTTTTCAATTGAGTGATGTGATTCACCCTCAGAAGGCATCAAACTATTGGAAGTTTCATCTTTTTAACTGAGGAGCTTTTAAAGTACCTAGGATGTATTAGAGTGCTGACTACCTGCATATTTGTGTGAGCTTATGGAAAGAGTTCAAAAAGTTTAATAGAGCATGAAAATCACTAGATAGAGCACCTGGGGCACACTCAAGTGGAATGGGGAAGGAAACGATGCAGAGAAAATGAACAACTCACATGGGATAATTTGTGATTAATTTTCCCATTTAAAAATAAGACTTGGGCATATTTGATTTTTTTCATGATATCAATTATTGCTTTAAATCCATGAAGATGATCCAGTACTCTTGAATGTGATAAGCTGCAGAACATTGGAAAGATTGTGTCTCAAGTACAGATAATTTTGTGAATCTTTTCTTTCTGAGGAAGTGTTTCTGTTTGCTATAGGTCTTTTTTTGTAAAATGTTTCCTTTTTCTCCTGTAATGACTTAAAAAAATCAAATAACCATTCCTATATATGTAGAAGATCTGTGAAAGGAATTCTTAGCTAATAAAGATGAGTGTTTTGTGATGATTACTTGTGCTGTGTGTCATGACGAGTATGAATCTCCAACAACATTTTTAGAGTTCTGCACTTCTTTATGGATACCTGGTTTATAGCTCATGACCAATAACTCATTTTGTATGTGCTTGACAAAAACCATTATGACCTGGGTGAAATAATAAGGGGTAAACAAGTCTCTTAGTTTTCTGTGCATGAGCAGAGATGTTCATCATTGCCTCAGGATCTTGGCCTCAGTTTTGCTCATGCTGTCAGAAGCAAATCTTCAACTTTCCAGGGGAGATTCTTCAGCAAAGCCTGAGAGGCAGAAGCCATGCACCAGGTATAATCTCATAGGTCATGCTTCCTCACCACATGAAATCACATGTAGACATGTCTTTCTTAATAACAGAGGTGTCTTCAAACACAAAATATGACAGTAGATCTCTAAGCATCAGGAATGTCAAGTGGAGTACCTTACTTTGGAAAGATTAGTAAGCCACAAGTGATTAACTTTCAACCATTGAAAAGGAAAGGGCTATTATGGAAAATTTACCATGCTAAGTCCTTGCCTCCTCACCAGGAAGGGGGGAGGGGCTGCATGCAGCTCTCATTCTGCCTCCTGAAAAGATTAATTTTCATAAGTCTTTATTCCCTTGTGATGTAGTGGAAAATCCGGTAACATTGTTGGATATTTTACTGAAATCATAGGAAGTGTCAGAGACATCTAACCCTGCTAAATTAAATGACAGTTTAAATATGAGGTCTCAAGCAGACAAATTGTAACATTCACATTGAGCTATATTTCCATGATGATGAATTCCAAAATTAATGAGCACACCATCAGACTTCCAAAATCATTTGGGGATGTTTAAAAATGTAAGAATTTTTTAAAAGCTTATCATAAGTAAATTTTAAGACACACTTTAACATTTTTCTAGGATGAACATAATTGTTAGAACCCTTGCCATGCATGTGTAACCTACTGTCTTATATCTAGAGTCATGTGATAAATGAATAAACTGTTCAATACATTAGCTTCTATATCTTATAGTGCTAAAATTTGGATGTTATGATAGGATTTTAGGTAATGGAAGGTGAAATAATGTGGTAAAGAACAACTTGCAAAGGGGCTTCCTGTTGAAAAAACAAACTGATCTCTTTGAAGTAAGCAATTCATGTGTACAAGAAATTTTTTAAAACTAGTATCAAACTCACAATTTCACATTACCAGGCAGGCACTGTGTGGCTGAACTATAACCCAGGCTTGTAAAAGAATTTTTTGTCTGAGTGCAGAGAGGATACCTCCATTGGTCATGTAACCATTATAATTCATTGATACTCACTGCATATTTTTGAAAAGAACATGCTAAACGACACATTATGTGCATTTTATAGATGTTTCACATGTAGTTTCCATGTTTTTCAAACTATGTCAAGTGTGTGGCATATGGTATAATGCTCATAATTTGCAATCCACGTATTTGTTCCAGCTACATATTTATATGGCATGTATCTATTTCAATCCAGAGATACTTTCTTTGGTACATTATCTTAGAAATACTATTAATTTTTTGTTATAAATTTAATTTTTTCACCACAAACACTTATTTGAAAGAGAATACATTTGTATGCATTCCAACTTATTCTCTGATAATTTTATTTTGTTTCTTGTGTGTTTTCTGTGTCCATTGCCATCATTGTAGGATGTTTTTCCGCTAGATTTTAATGTATTTAATTACATTAATTACTCAATAATGCCCCTAATATTTTTAAGTGTTTCTTCTCTATTGTTTTTTAGAATCCACACAAATATCTAGCAATGAAATATCCTGTTTTCTGAGGGGTGATTAGCATTTATATATTGCAGCAGCTTTCTCTAATTCTCTCTGGGAACTCAGGTCCAGAGGCTCAGGAATGGGCTTGTAATGGGGACAGCAAGCCTTAGGCTCAAACTTCCCAAAGACTTCAGTGAAGAGTGAGAAAATGCATTCAGCTCACAGCCACACTGATGAGCTTCACTCTGCCCTGTGTTCAGTAATGTTCTGAACATTCATGGCATTTAATATATTTTGAGGCATCGATTTTGAGTAACTGAAATAATTCAATATATACATTCATTGTAATGGATAGCTAAATCCTTAATTATTTAAGCTGTTTTTTGGAAATACGATATTTAAAATTTGTGATTTCCTATCTCATTCTAAGAGTATTCTTAATTTGTTTCTGCTTTTCATTTCTAACTTCATTCCATTATTGTGTAAGAACCTGCTTTGCATGACTTCCACTCCACTGACAGTGTTGCTTTGAACCTGGGCCACATGTGGAAATACTTCTTGGCTTGTTGTGAGGACGGTCTGCTATATCTTTTTGTGGTAAATCATTTGATAGAATCCATCTGGTATATTGGTTTGAACTGTTACCTTGTTGATTTTATGTGTGACTTTAAAGATTGCTCTACCTTACTGAGCTGTCAATCACTGATGGAGTTGTTTTGAATTCTTAAATATGTACTTGTAATTGACTGGTTTTTCTCTTTGAATCCTGTTTCTGTTTATGTAGTTGGTTGCTCTGTGTAGTGGGATATGTATTAAGGAATGATATTTGTTTTTAAAGAACTGCTTATTGTACACGTGGAATAAAATCAAGCTAATGTATCTTCATTAGATTTTGTTGACTTAGTGACACCCAAGTATGTCTTTTTGCATAGCTTTCTTTTAATCCATCCTCCTCAGTGTGCACATAATTACCACTGCTCTGCAAGTGGTGAAAGTAGTTGTCCATTACCTATATTTCTAGCTATTAATCAGCTCTGACACCTGCTCTCTCAGTCCCTTTTAATGTGACCTGTTCTCCTGAAAATATCACCTGCTCTCATGATAGGCTGACTTGTTCTCCTTTTGGTGAACTTAGCAATTCATGCCTGTTAGCTGTGGATTTCTTGCACTGACATTTCCATATCACTACCTAATATGGATACACTCTCATAATTTCATGTCTGATGACACATAAACTGATATAAATCAATAAGTACCTGTATTGGAATTTATTGTTTTAATCATTTAAAGAAAATCTTTATGATTGATTTTTTTTAAGATTTAATAAAAACAGTGGGTGTGTCTCAGGTGTGATCAGAAATATTCACCATTGGGTCTTTGGAATGGAATTAAAGTAACCAGATGATAAAATCCCTCAGGTCAGAAGGTATTATTGCATGATTGTTGAAAACTCTCCATTGGAAATTTTCCAATGTTTTCATTGTGTGTTTTTCATGGAGACTGTTCTTTCAGCTTTTTCCCTTTAAGTTTTCAGGAACTAAAATAACAATTTCACAGAGAAATATTTTGTGAGCCTTTGTAGTTTTTCTCAATGTAGTCATTTCTCACTGTTGTCACAAAGGCTGGTTTGTGAGTCAAGGTCAAAGCACTTTTTCATTTAGTCTCTTGGTCACAGTTTTGAACTGTTTAATTTCACTTGAAAAGAATCACGTGTATTCCCAGGTATCATAGCACAAAGCTTTTTCTAGACATTAGAAAGAAGTACCTTGTCTATGGATGTTCATAAATTCAATAGTAAAGGAGTTTGTGGAATTTGGGAGCTGAGTGTTGACTTAATAAATCTTATTGTTTTGTTCTTCCACAATTCAATATTGTTTGGTGATTTTCACAAATATGATTTAGATTTTCTTTTCAATTCAGTATTACTTCTGAGTCAAATACGTTTTTGTTTATTTTTAGATTTGTGCTCATTGATCTTAACTTTGTATGTAAAATCTTTGTATTGTGTTCCCAATCAATGTTATCTTCTTTAATTACCATCTTCATAGATTTCAATTTCTTCCAATTTTCATAGATGCTTGATTTTCTTCTGAGGAAACTTTCTGATTAACTCTGTGTGTTTTACTATAAGTTGCACAGCCATTTGTGTTTCTCTTTCCCATTTCAATAGTTCACTGATGCACATAGGTCAGGAGATTGTACAGTCCAGATTTCTAAGGACATACCTGTCTCTCTCTGAATGTAAATGAAGCACATTCCCAAGAAGCATAATATCAGCTGACTCATGAAACAATATTCTACTATCATGTGGATGCATTGGAGGTTGTCTTCCTTTCCTGAGATACATTTGTCCACTGAACGAATGTTGAACTTTGAATGTTTTTCATGTTTATTACACAAAATGTTTCCATACTAACAAGTACTAAATGTTTTTAGGCTTTTTTTCTAACTTTCATGTACAATTATTGAATAAGTCAAAGGTATGTTTAGCTTGTTGCTTTTTGGTATAGGAAATTGAACTCAGGCTCTTGCACCTATCACTCACCAAGATACATTCCCTGGTTCAAAGGTCTGATTTGTAAATTTCATTTTTATTTGGTGAGGGAGTTTGATGAATGGCCTCACTTTGTAGCCTGAACTGTCCTTATTGCATAGCTAATGCTGGACACTCTACACTTGGCAATCCTGTAATTCACGGTAATCCTCTTACATCATCCTTTCAAGTGCTGGGAGAACAGGCATGTACTATCCCACTGGACCTAACACTTCATTCTGTATTTAGTTCCCAGCTGCTTTGCTGTACCTGGATTTTCATTGCATTTCAAGCATTTCATATATAATCTTTCCCACATTATCTTCCTTTACACCCCAGGAGAATTTCTAGTATTCAAATAAAAGGAGACAATTTGGTATCCCTGAGCTATAGGTTTATGACATCCCTTTCTCTAATTTCCTTGTAGATGGTTTGGTCAAATAAACACTTATTTTCATTAAATTTTAATAATTCTTAAGTATCCTTCATATTTAACTGCATATTTATCTAATAAACAAGTTTCAAAACTATAAATGCTGTCTAGAAAGAAAGATGATCTCAATGTTATGAATAACCAGATGTTTTGTGAATAGTGGTTTGCAGGCTTCCTCTTTGAACTCCGTTTTAAAGTCAGTGAAAAACTACAGTGTAGGTGGCCCTGCAAGACAAGCCATGCTACAGTTCTGGGATTGCTTTGGCAGTGTGTTACAGTCTATCATGAGCATTACTGAGTGACTATATAATATTTGAATGTACTTAAGTTTGATGACCATGACATACATTTAATACTTGAAAGAATGACCATCAGTTAGACTATTTATGACCACAGCTGAGATGTATCAGGTTGTGTGTGTCTCAAATTCAGGATGCTTGCCATTATTTAGGAGAGAGTGACCTTTGATGATGTAGCCATGAAGTTCACTCCAGCAGAGTGGGATTTGCTGACTCCATTCCAAAAGAAGCTCTATAGAGATGTAATGTGGGAAACATATATGAATATTACTGTGACAAGTAAGAATGATAAATTTTATTTATTTGTACCAGCAGCATTAGTATTGCTCAGTGACATATTTTAAAAATTGATAATTATAACATTTGCTTATGTATCTCAGGCCTGATTATATTATACTATGAGTATAACAGGAACCAGTGAAGTTTTAATGTAATGTAACAGTGAATTTTTTTATTTCTATGTCTGTAATACAGGAAGAATATGTCATAATCAACAAATTAAAGAAGAGGACAAAAATTGCTCAAGAAATCTAAGGTGATTCACACATATAAGAGAAAGGAAACATTTCTTTTTTATTTATAGAGAAGCAAAACAGAAAAAAGGTAAAAATATTACAGAATTTCAAGAAAAGAAGATAAACAGTAAGAAATCACTAGTTGATAAATTACATATTGTTCTTTTAGAAATAGCTTTTCAAGTTACAAAATTAAAGCACACAAAATGGACAATCAAGCAGTTTGAGTTCAAACAGATCTGTTCATCAATCCAACAAGAACCTAGAAATATGGTCATCAATCCCACACACCTAAACATACGTGCAGCTATATCTTATATAGTGCTTCCTACTTCCTCTTTTTTTACAATAGCAATCATACATTTTTAGAATTTTATTTAAAGAGAGGAAAAAAAGCAAAACAGAACAAAGGGTAGCAGCAATACAGAATTCTAAAAGAAAGAAAGAAAAAGAAAAAAAAGGAAAATGAGAAAAAGCCTCACTAAGAAATCAATAGTTTATAAATTACATACTGTCATCCTGGATGTAGTTGTTCAAGTTACAAAGTTAAAGGGTACATGGAAAACATTCAAACAGTCAGAATACAAACAGTTCTGCTCAAAGATCCAACAAAGATTCAGCAATATGGTCATCTATTTTACCCAATCAAACATAAATGCAGAGAAAGGGAACATTTCTTAAGTGTCAGTGTGTGAGCACAAATATTACAACAAAGGAACTTGAAGAAATGTGATCATGTTATACTTCATTTAAGCTCTAAAAAATATCAAGAGAAACAATTATTTTATTTTGTTTTATCTAGAAATCCATAGAAAAGTATTTGAATGTAGGAATCACAGGTAGTGCTGATATTATGTAACTATGTAAATAACTATGTAAATAGCACTACCTAATGTATCAGCTTAAAAATTGCCTTCAAGAACATCATGGAAATGTAGAAGAGTAAATTTAAATACTGTGCTCTGATGTGTAGGAAATGAGCTAGTTGTGAATTTTGATAGAAACTCATCTTAAAATATCTTCCATGTATACATGTGTATACTGAGACTTCAATGATTTTAAAATTTTTTCACATAGAATCAATATTCAAAATGAAAGTTATATTAATGTTATAATAAATAATTTGAAATTATTATTAATCAGTAATTTGAAAATATCTTAGAGAATATTCAGATGTTCATGTTTAAAATTCCACATACATTATTGATGGATACATAAAATACAAACATGGTAATCAATATTCAGAGTTCTGAAAAGTAAAATAATATGTTTCATATTGCTCCACATGCACATCCATTGGTATATACTTTTTTTTTTTTTTACTTTTTAACCATTGTTTTATTCTGTAGTTCAGGTTGACTTTGAACTTACTGTGTAGCCCATACTGGCCTGAAACTCAGAGTGATGCACCTGCCTCTCCCTCCTGATTGTTGAGTGGTTTGTACTGTGTCATTATGTGCAATGATTCTCTCAGTATATTGTCAAATACATTAAAAT
Organism: Hydrochoerus hydrochaeris; assembly: GCA_004027455.1. NCBI lineage: Eukaryota > Metazoa > Chordata > Mammalia > Rodentia > Hydrochaeridae > Hydrochoerus > Hydrochoerus hydrochaeris. The sequence continues at coordinate 34,447 of PVLA01012290.1, read as the reverse complement.
CATCAAATGTTAGTGATGCACACAGTGTGTTGTTCAATGTAGCATATGAAATGGCATTCATATTCTCTAATATAAGGATCAACTCACAGTATCTAAGCTCTGCGAAGAGCCCAGATGGGTAAAGAAAATGTGGGGTCAACTCAGTGTGGTGATGCATTCTTGCAAGCCCAGCATTCTGGAACGCTGAATTAGCAGGATGACAACTTGAAGTTCAGCTTGAGCAAGTTCATGGCAAATAAGAATCTCTCTCAAAAAAGCAAACAATAGATCAGCAAATGTAATTCAGTCTAAGACCTGTGTTTAACAATCTACACTGAAAAATATTGTGCTATACAAGGATCCATGATGTCATTTCCTAAGAAACAAAAAGAGTTGGACCTTAAGTGAAATAAGTCAGACACATAAATGGAAATATCACAGGTTTTTCTCTTAAATGGGAAATTAAAACCATATTTCAGGAATAAAAGTAAAGAGACATAATACAAGACAAGAAAACCTTACTTTCTGTAGATGAGAAAGATGACCAGGCTAAATAGATAAGGGGCAAAATAAAGACCTGAAAAGCTAAAAATAGATCAGTCATTGATAGTCATTTTTACCAATTTCCCAAAACAATATTATGTTAGAATCATATACCAATTTAAAATTTCCAAATGAAAACTGTCCTTTTTAGAATGAATAGTACTTTGAAAGATGTCCTGCAGGGCAATGAGTCAGGTAACCATCAGTATTAGCAGGTATCGAACCAAATATTTCATCACAAATCTCAAGTGTAAACGTGAAGCCCTTTCTATTGTGATTGATATCTTTCTTTTTGTTTTTTACAGATACAATGAAGACGATTATTTGAAAATTGAAGAGCAGCAATACAAAAGTAATGAAGACATAGAGACCTGCAGTGATTTCCAGTCCTTTCAGATACATGAATCAAGGAAGACTGGAGAGATACACTGTCAATATGTGCAGTGTGGGGAGGACACCTCTGATCTTAGTGAACGAACCCACATTGGGCAGGAAAATCTTCTAGGTAAGAAAATTGTGAAAGCCTACACAATACCTAATAGTGTTCAAATCCATGAGAAAACTCACAGTTCTGGGAATTCCTATGTACAAAAAAACTGTGAGAATATTACTGGTTCATTAAACCATATTGAAAAAGACATTAGAAAATATGGTGATGAGAAACACTACATAACTGAGAAATGTGCAAAAGCATTATCTCATAGTAATTCCTTTAAAAAACATAAAAAACCTCACACTGGAAAGCAACCATATCAATGCAAGCAATGTGGAAAAACATTCAGTACACACACTAGCTGTGAAAGACATAAAAGTATTCACACTGAGGAGAAAATCTATGTATGAAAAAAATGTGAGAAAGCATTCATGAGAGCTTCAGATTATAGAAGACATGAAAGAACTCACACTGGGGAGAAATGCTATGCATGCAACAAGTGTGGGAAAGCATTCATCAGTGCTGCACATTGTAAAATACATGATAGAACTCACACTGGGGAGAAACCCTATGTATGCAACAAATGTGGGAAAGCATTCTGGTCAAACTCTGGCTGTAAAGCACATGAAAGAATTCACACTGGGGAGAAACCCTACATATGCAAACAATGTGGAAATTCTTTCAGTCAAAAATGTAATTTTGTTACACATGAAAGTATTCACAAAGGGGAGAAACCCTATGTATGCAACAAATGTGGGAAAGCATTCATCAGAGCTGCACATTGTAAAATACACGATAGAACTCACACTGGGGAGAAACCCTATGTATGCAACACATGTGGGAAGGCATTCCGGTCAAACTCTGGCTGTAAAGCACATGAAAGAATTCACACTGGGGAGAAACCCTACATATGCCAACAGTGTGGAAAGTCTTTCAGGCAAAAATGTAATCTTGTTGCACATGAAAGACTTCACACAGGGGAGAAACCCTATGTATGCAACAAGTGTGGGAAAGCATTCATCAGTGCTGCACATTGTAAAATACATGATAGAACTCACACTGGGGAGAAACCCTATGTATGCAACACATGTGGGAAAGCATTCAGTACAACCTCTGGTTGTAAAGCTCATGTTAGAATTCATACTGGGGAGAAGCCTTATGTATGCACCAAATGTGGGAAAGCATTCAATACAGCCTCTAATTGTAAAGCACATAATAGAATTCACTCTGGGTAGAAACCTTTAGTATGTAAGCAGTGTGAGAAATCTTTTACTCAAAGTGGTCAGCTTACTATACATGAAAGAATTCAGGCAGTGTAGAAACCATATGTACATAAGCAATGTGGGAAATCTTTCAGTAAAATGATGACCTTATTATTCATAAAAGAACTCACACTGGGTAAAGCCTCTATGGATACAGACAATGTGACAAGGCATTCAGTATGCAGAAATGCTGAAAATAAAGGCTACTATCTATGTAAGCAATTTGGGATGTCTTTCAGGTATAGTATAACTTTTGTGTATATAAAAGAATTCACTCTGTAGAAAAACCCTATGTATATGAGAAATGAGCAAATTGATTTCTTGAGAAGTTCTCACTTTATAAACTTAAAAGCTCTCACCCTGGGAAAAAAGCCTATGAATGTAAGAAAAGTAGAAAAACTTTCCACAACCATAGAGATTGTCAGTACATGAAAGATCTCCTTCTGTGTAGTAATTGTATGCCTTTGAACAATGGTGGATAGCATTTAGTGCACAAAATGCCATCTAATAGATGAGTAATGCACACAAGGAAGAAACCCTATGTATTTAGGCAGTGTGGAAAAGATATGCTGCAGTCTTTCCCTTTTGCAAACAAAGTTTCCTTCAAATTAGGTAGTAACTGCATGTAAGAAATATTTGGTAAAATTCATCTGACAGAGCTGCTAACATTCTGAGTGATGTCATATTGTGTCACAAGTCTGTGTAAGCAATGTGGGAAAGCATTCCGTATTCATGGTTGCTATCAAACTTGTGAAAATAATAACAGTTAAGTGAAATCATACACATGTAAGTGAATATTTTGAAAAAAATTTCAAAATTTTTCATGTAGAGGAAACCAACAAAAATAATGCAAAATTATAGCTGTTGATAGATGATTGTAGATTTTTTTTGAAAACACCCTCAAATATAGAGTTGTCCTAAAAAGTTTTTGTCTCATTTTTTATAAATCACACATAAATATCTGATCTATTTGTTTGTAGTCTTACTTAAAATTAGTTTTTAAAGAAAATTTAAGTACGTTGAACCTTTTCCCCATTTTTAATCCACCAATGTTCTGCTTGTTGGTTGATATACACTTATCACATGACCATTTTTCCCACCAGATTCTGTAACTCCTGTATCACTTTCTTGAGAAGGATCTACACATAAACATTGAGAAGTGTGCTTGTATTCTTGGCCTGTATCTATGTAGGGATGTTTATGATATGATATATCATCCCAAGAGCAAAAACAGAGACAGTTACTATCAGAAACAAGAATGTACTTAAATTAGGGAGAAGTCTTATTTATGCAAGAAATGTGGAAAAATCTTCAGTACACAAACAGGTTATAAAATACATGATAAAACTCCCACTGCAGAGAAAGCCTATGTAGGAGAACAAAGTGGAAAATCTTTCAGTCAATGATGTAATCATTTCCATAAGATTATTCACACATGGGAGAAACCTTATGTAAGACATTTAAAAAGCTCTGCTGATAATCCACATTTTCTAGTCATAGAAGATCCCACAGAAGAGAAACCTTATTTATGCAATCAATGTGAGAAATCTACCAGCCAAAATCATAGCTTGCAATTACATCAAAGAATTCATGATAGGAAGAAATCCGATGGAGGTAAGCAATTTGGGAAAGCATTCAGTTCACACAGCCACTGACAAACACATGAAAGAACCCAGAAGAGGGAGAATCTGTATGCATGTAAACAATGCAGCAAATGTTTCCCACACCAGTGACTAATGACATGAAAGAATTCACACAGGGAAGTAACCCTATGCATTCCAACAATAGATCAAAGCATTCAGCACACAAAAAATTCCGTCACATAAGGCAATCATGCACACAAGGGACAAAACATGGATATGCAGTCAATGTGAGGATTTCTTGCAAATTTTTCATTTTATAAATTCTAAATTTCCCACACACTGGGGAGTAACTGTGTGAAAAAGATGTATTGAGAAAATGTTTCCATTGACAGAGATGCTAACCTCCAAAATGCTGTCACATTGTGGCCAAAACCTGTGTATGTGATGTGAGAAAGCACTCAGTATACATGGGTGTGGTCAAATATGTGAAATTCGGCACTATAAGAGAAATTGTACATATGTAAGTGACTATTTTGAAAATACTTTACAAATTACTCATGTAGTAGAGACCTGTGCAAATACCATAAAAATTAATATCAACACATATTCATCGATGTTCCAGAGATCACATTTAAAGATGGAGACATCCCTAAGCACATGAATTTTGTGTTTCAGTATCACACATAACTACCTGATCCACTTGTCTGTAGTCTTATCATTAAAAAATCATGCTTTTAAAAGATAATTCAAGGATTCTGAAGAATTTTCCCTACATTATTGATCCACCGATAATTGTCTTCATAGATGTCACCTATTTTTCTCACAAGTATTCTTTTCACTTGGATGTGTATGAATTTTTTTCTAGAAGGATATACACAAGCACATTCAGAAGGGTTCTTCAGATTTTATGATATGCATATATGTATGTATGTATGTTTATGATAAAATAATCATGAAGCAAAAGCAAATTTTAAATATGTATAATTGCATTAGTGCCTGTTTCTAGTACATAATGTAAGTGTTCATCTTTGGAAGGCATCAATGTGTATAATAGTTCTGAGTTCTTTATTCTTTCCATAACATGCCCTATTTATGTTTTTTCTCTATTTCTCATCTCCATTTTTGAAAGATGTATTCTCCTACTGCCTACTACACAATATGTACTTTTTAAAAAATGTAGACACATCCCTCATATTTTCAGTCATTTATAAATAGCAGAATCCTAAATATGCAAGCAAATCAGAAATTCACACAAGTTCCTAGAGTTCAAAGTAAAATGCATGAAATATGATTCCCAGAATAGCAATAGTGAGTGATAGAAATGATGTCACATCATGACACCAGAAAGAAAGTCACCAGTGTGCAATAAATAAGGTGATAATCACAAGTGAATGAATTAATGCCAGAGAATTGTAGCATTAGATTTATCTTTTTTGTCTTTGAAATGGTCTTGCTATGACGTTTGGGCTCACTTTGTAGTCCAGGCTGATCTTGTACTTGCAGCAATCCTCCTGGCTTAACCGTGCAAGTCCTGGGGTTACAGGCATGACCACCATGCTCAGGTGGTAGCATTAGGTTTACCTAGCACAAGTTTCATGCAGGGATTATAATATACCACTTTTCCCCCTTTCTGTCCATTCTTTGGGTCATGGTACTGCTAAACTCTCCTAGTCTCCCTCTAGGTACATGTTCCACAGTGGCATTTCAGCAAGATCTTATGTTACTAAAATAAAATTCAGAAATAAATGTTGACCAAGTCAAAACTATGATTCATTCTCATTAGCAAAAATAAATCTAATGTCACTTGGATGCATCATGGATCTCAGTTTCCTTCATCTGATAGCTATCACGTGATGTCACAACCCAACAAGAAAGTTAAGTGCAAGGCAGGATGAAATATGCAGAGAAATACAGCACATTTACAGGATGCTGATTACACCGTGTTTACTATGTCAATTTCTGTATTTAGTACATTGTAGTTGTTTATTTATACACATTTTTCAATATATTCCAAAATCTTAAATTTTCCATGTCATCTTCACAAGGACATATACAATATACCTAACAGGGTTTCCAGAGAATATGGAGGCTGTTTTCATGGAGTGCTTTTTAATCTTGTTTCACAAACATGAATGTTGACTGAGGTAGGACATGATTGAATGTGAATAATACAGAAAATCTGAGGATAAATTGAATGTGTGCTTTACCTAAAAAGTAGGCAAAAATGTGTATTGTTCCTAAATAATTATGCAAAAATGCACACAAAAGAAACGCAAAACACAGAAGGCTGCAGGACATAGGTGTTGATGGAACATGGCAATACCAGCTCCTGGACCAGGGGCGGTCTTCCTCTAAGGTCAGCCTATCTTAGGGTGGAAATAAAGCTCAGGTCCTGACCTGACTCAGGATGAGAGGAGATCAAAGGTTATAGACCTGAAGATGCAATGGAAATTTTGGTGGTAATCTATTGATGTCAGTCCTCCAATCATTTTATTTACAATGCTGACTTCAAATTGGAAGTTTGTCAAGAGAGAAACCAGCCTTCCACTGTGAAATATGTGTGTGTGTGGGTTATTTAAATAAATAAAAAGATTTCTTTTCTGCTGGCCTTTTTCTGATGACTCAAAAGAACTGGACTTTTTAACCTTTGCTATGTAGATAGCTTCATGACAATATTAATATAATTAATACATTGTTTCACAATTTATGAGTTCATGTAAATTACATAGAACAGTGTATTTCATTTTGGTGTACCGAAGCTTGTATATAATATACATTGGTTTTGATGGGAGATATGTTCTTAATAGTAGTAGTATGTTTATTTTTACAAAGCTGATATACATAATATTCACATTTGTCACAGGCAAATCGTACCTGTAAATGATACTTCTTGATAACTGTTTTTGGCATTCTGCCTTACTTTCTATGATCCCTCTTTAACTCCATGTTTTCAAAGTTTTCCTATTTTTTCCTTCTTTTCTCATTTCTCCCTTCCATTTTTGCGCTCTCTTCCCTAATTCCACTTTGTTTTCAAACAATTGCTTACTATTTCAATATATCTATGTTGCATTTTCTTTCTATTTACACTTTGTAATTTTCACAATGTTGATACCATATGACATAATTACAAGTTTATGCAGTTTATTTCACTGAAGATAATTCTATAGGGCCATTCTTTAGCTATAAATGTCGGAAGTTTATCCTTGCTGGCTGAGAATTATGCCACTGTACAAAAATTATGGGGGAATTTGTGTTGTCTCCAAGATTTAGGCATTACAAAATGTGGTCCTATAAACATGGGTGCACTTACACCACTGTGGTAAAGTGTATTAAATTCTATGTTGAAAATACAAAGGAGGAGAATAGTTGTAACATATGGGCCAAGTATTACTGGATTGGTTTTTTAAGGAATCTCTGCATTGATTTCCAAAGTTGTGTGTCTATTTACACTTCCATCAACAGTGAAGAAGTGTTTCTTTTTTTCTCCACATTCCATTGGCAATTTTTACTGGTTATTTTCTTGATAATAACCATTTTTCAACAGTGAGGTGGAATAATTTGTTTTAAATTGCATCTATTTAAAGACAAATATGATGAGCTTTTTCCATATATGAATTTGTCACTTGTACTTCTTTACATGAGAGGAGTGTATTCATCTGAGGTGCCCATTTTTGGATTCAGTCTTTAAATTTGGAGGTTCTGATTTTCTCCAATTCCATATATGTTCCAGATATTTTTCTTATACCTAAGAATAAAAACCCAAGAATATTTTCCCACTCTGTAGGTGTTTCTCACCCTGTTGGTAATTTGTTTCATTGAACAAAATCTTTGCAATAAGGTGAGATTCCACCTGTGATATTTATGTGTTATCTTGGTTTTGCTCCTAAAGACTTTGCCTACACTTGTTCATCAACCGTTCTAACTATCTCCCCTTCCAACAGATTTTGTTTTTCTATTTTAATAATTAGATTTTCTTAAAATTTATATTTGGGATTCATTTTTAGGTTCGTTTAGTGCATGGTGAAACACATGGGTCTACTTTAATGTTTGACATGTGAAAATCAAGTTTTTCAAGCACCATTTATTAAACAGGCTACATTTTTTCCAGAGAATATGTTTATGTCTTTTATAAAACAGTAAACTTATTGAGGGTTACTGGAGTCATTTCTGCATTTTCCGATCTATTGCACTAATTCTGAGCACTCTGAGCTCTCTCTCTCTCTCTCTCTCTGTCTCTCTCTCTCTCTGTCTCTCTCTCTCTCTAACAGTACTCAATTTTTTTTATCCTGGTAGCTCTGTGTTATAATTTCAAGTCTGAGCTTGTGATGTCAAATCTTTGGTGCCTAGAACTGTTTTTGGTATTCTACACCATTTCTAGTCTAAATAAATTTTGGGATCTTTTCTCTGTTTTCAGAAGTCATTCTAATTGTACCATAATTGAATTTGCATTAAATCCATATAAGGCTTTTGAAAATGTGACAAATTTCATTATATTTTTAATTCTTCACATGAGCAAGCAATATTTTTCATTTTCTTATATCTTTTAGATTTCCCTTTTCAGAGCACTATAGTTCTCAGTTCCTCTAGATTTCCTTTGTCAGAGTACTATAGAGCTCTTTTGCATCTTTTGTTGTATTCTTATATATTTCATCTTTCCATACTTTGTGAAAATAAATTTTTCACTTATTCTCTTACTGAGTTTGCTATGTTTTTACAGGAAGTCTATTGATTTTTTAGTATTTACTTTGCATCCAGTTACATGACTAAATCTGATTCTTATGTGTAGAATTCCTTTGTTGGAATTTTGGGGATGTTATAGGTAAAGCATTATGTCTAGTAGAATATCATGTCATCAGAAAATAATTATAATTTACTTTTAATTTTAGTATTCTTATTGTGTTATGTATCCCTATGTTACATTTTCTTAACATTTTGCTTTAATTTTTTCTTGCTGAATTGATCTGGCTAATATTTCCAGAAATACATTGAACAGAAGTGATGATTATGGGTATCTTTGTCTTGTCTCTGATTTCAGAGTGAGTATTTTAATTTCTGGGACCACTGAGATTGATATTTGGTGTTGGATATCACAGATGGATTAATCAGATTGAGATAAAAAACCACCTGTTCTAATGTTTTAAGAAACTTATCATAAATGTGTGCTGGGTTTATTTGAAATGTTTTTGTGCATCTATTAAGATCACTATGTGAATTTTTCTAAGATTCTGTTGATATATATTACATATATTATACTGTGATTATATCCATTACCCCTCTTTTTCACTGTCTTCTCCTTTGGCCTTTGATCTCATCTCCAACTGTCTTCTTACAGAACTTGGTCATAGAAGAGCTTCATTTGTCATACAACTGGAATGTGTGAAGGTTTACTGAATCCTTTCACAGAAGGAAAAATTTTAGGACATGAGAATAAGAGACATAGAAAGTGTTTATTAGACTGAAATTTTAATACATATTGAGGAGTGAAACGTGGGCCTTCAAGAGTGTGACCTGTACTGAAATTTGGAACTGGGAAATATTATGTATTTGTGGCAGTGGAAATCTGAAATTTGACCATGTATAGTTTCCTTCATCTGGGAAGTTGGGTAGAATGGTCCATTCATAGTAAGATACTGAAAGTTTCATTCAATGAGGAAAACATGTTCCATAGGTAAACACTGATCTATTTGCTGGTAAGAAATGGATGGCTAAACAATCTTCTGTGTAAATGTGAATTTTCACTGCTTATTCTGTTCCTTGAGTAGAGGAAAAAATTAAAATGGGTTCATGTTTTCAAAGTATAGTTTTCACTTTCAAAAGCAATAATTTTACTTGTCTCCTTTTTACATATCTTATTTCTTTCATTATATCTCATCTGTCAAATTTGACTCCATATTAAATTCTGAAAAATGCTACATGGTCCATCTGTACCTGCTTCAGGGTGAGGAAGGGGATTTATTCACCTTGGCAAAGGATGAAAAATCTCACCAAGATGGAACTATAAAGAGAAAAGCAGTCCATAATTTTAATTTTCTGAAGAATCTCAAGAGTGATTTTGACAATGGTTGCACCCAATCTACCCTCCCACCTACAGTGTAGAAGGCTTACTTTTTCTACATAGATCCTCAGAACTTGCTCTTGATTGATGTCTTGATAACATTTCTCGGAGTGACATAGAAACTTAGCATTCTGTTATTTGTGTTTCTCCAATGACAAGAAATGTTAAACTTTATATATATATATATATATATATATATATATATATATATATATGGCATTTAACTTTTCTCATCTGAAAAATGTCTCTTAAGCTACAGATTTATGGATTAAATCTTTAAATGTAGGAGATCTGGTTTTTATTTCATTTCTTTATATATTCTAGACATGAGTTCTTTCTCTGATAAATTGTTAGCAAATGTTAGTTCCCACACTATGTGTTGTTTCTTCATCCACTGAGTAGCCTCTCTTGCAGTGCAAAAACATTTTAGTTAAAGGTCACAGTTGTTGATACTTTGAACAGTTTTCTGTGCAATTGAGTTTTTATTCATAAAATCAGCCTCTATGAATGCCATCAAGACTTCTTATTCTATCATCCTGCACACTTAATGTTTAGTTTTTAATAATTATATCTTTGATTTACTTCCATTATATTTTAGTGCATGGAGAAAATCATGGGTCTAGTTTTAACACTTGGTATGGGGATGCCAGATTTTCAAACACCATTTATGAGGTCATCATTTTTTTAGTGAAAGTGTTTGGTTCGATTTTCAAAGATAAGGTGACTGAGTATGCTTTAAATGTTTCTTCATATTCCAATTTGTTCCACTGATTCATGGGTCATCTTCATCTTCTTTCTCAGTAGCAAGGTGATTTTTTTTTTAATATCAGTAGGTTTGCAGTCCAATTTCAAGTAAGAGATTGTAATGTCCCTTGCTTGTGTTTGTGCTCAGAAATGGGTCTGGTATTCCAGGTCTCTTCTGGTTCCAAATAAACTTTAGAATAGTTTTCTTTAATTCTGTGAGATATGCTACTGTAATTTTGTTATGGCTCTATAATAACTCTGAAAGCATGGCCATTTTAACAATATTCATTCTTTCATGAGAATAAGGGATATCAATACATTTTCCAATATTCTATTCAATCTTTTACAAAGCAGTACTTTTCAAGAAGAAGTATTTTATTTTGCTAGATTTATTCCTATGTATATGTTTGTTTGGATGGAGCTATGGACATAAATTTTTCCAATGCCTCTTGTAACATTCTAAGAAAGAAAGGGGGTTTTATTTTTTGTGTAATATAATATTATTGCTAAATAGCTGACAACATCAAAATGATTGAAGTTCTTTATTTTTATGATTTTAGATGTTAAAGTATGTGTACATGAGAATGTCTCCTATTTTGATGTCTCATTCAGCTGTTAGGCAAACAAGTGTCTTAGATAGGTACTGCTTGGGCTCAAGTGGGAACTGCTTATTTCCCTGCCTGCCTATCTTCTGGTCTTCTCAACTAAACGATCTCATATGCATCCCAGATGTAATAGCAGCTTGTATTTCTGCCTGTCTCTCATTACAAGTCAATGTTTGACTTAATATTACTTCTTTCTATTCTAGCCCATAGGTCTGAGCAAGTCATTTAAAGACTTTAATGTACTTATCAGTGTCATCTGAAAACTTTCCTGGATTAAGTTTAATGTGTTTTAGATCAGTCAGAAAGAGACTCATGAACTCAGGCAATTTCATATGACATAATTATATTATGAGCACAAATAATAATTACTTCTTTTGAAAGAAAGTTTGAACATAAGTCAATTCTGACCCCCTGTCAACTTCTCTATAATGTGATCCTAGAGCACCATAATTAATAATTCTCTGTGTATTACATTTTGGCTCTGGAAGACATGTTGTTTCTGTGTAGGTTCAGGAAATATCAAATGGCACTTTTTTGTTACCAGGGGTTCAACACATGACCTTGTGCTTTCCAGCCAAGCTCTTGTACCACAAGGCTATAACACTGGCACTCAAAAGTCACTTTTTCAACAATGAAGGGAAAATATTTTTCAGCACTTAAGAATATATTCCAAAAGAATAAGATATTTTGAGCTTGAATTCATCATTTTTAAGTGAAATAAATTATCAGGCATTGCATTAATTTCTGTTTGACTTTTACATGTTCAAATCATGCCCTAAGGAGATTCCACTCCAGAGCAGGTGTACACCATCCAAAAGAGCTCAGAGTTTAACATCTGACAAACCCATCTATGTTCAAAATGGTGCATAATTTTTCATTCTCAAGAATCTTATGTACTTATTCCCACAAGTATTTTCACAAGGATAAGTTATTATTGATCACAGTCATAACAACATATTTAAAGAAGAAAGCATTGTTTAGCATTAGCTTAACTTTTTCTAGTTCTTGGAAAGATGGGAAAATAAAAAAAGTGAGTTAAAAATAGTTGGCACAATACTACCCAGAATAAAAGGAGGTCACTTCTTGAGACAAATAGGTAAAAATGTTTTGGAGAAAAATCCTCCTAAGGGATTTAGGATGAAAAATCTCTAAGACATTTCTGTAACTTTCCTAATCAAGTAAGCATTGTTTTGTGCCAGTAAGACAAAGCTATACATTGTAAGCCCATTATAAAATTTGTATATCTCTTAAGCTTACTGGTTAAGTTTATATCCATCACCTAATAATCACAATTTACATGGAAATAAAGCCATATCTATTTGTCTTCCTCATGCACATGAAAGGTAAATAGCTGACTAAAATCTTTCTTACTCTTAATCAACATATGTCATAATCATATATAAATCAATTCCCTGATAGCTGTTTTCCTCCTCAAGAAAATGCAAACAGTTGTTCAAAGCAGTAGGCCACATGTTTGGAAGATGGACAGTCTAATGATAAGGTGTATTTAAAATTCATAACTAACAATTTGGAAACAATGTGCAGTTTCCAACTTAGTAGTAAAGAGACATGTACAATAGATAAGTGGAAACTTTTCTGTAGCTGGGAGACAGTTTCTTCTGAAGAATCTTTATGTATGTGCCAGAGAGCAGTCCTGGCCATGACACATTAGTTACTTGCTCAGTTATTTCATCCCACATAACCAGATATCTGTGTCCAGAAAGGAATCCAGCTGCCTGACTCATCAAAATTCCATTGGTCTTTGGCTTCAGTGGAGGACAACCTGAAAATGCTAGAGAATGCTGTACTCTGCCCTACGAGTGGTAACTTCTCTAAAGTGTTTAACAAGTTGGCAGAGTGAACACTGCTTGCCTGATTTCTACAGGGCATAGATCAAAGCCTGAGCAAATATTTTTCTATAGCACTTTATATGTTTACACTTAAAATTTCAGTCCATAAATTATTATTGAAGTTTATTATACACATAAATGATAACTAGATCTATGAGAGAGAAAGAAGATAGATTATATTCCCTTAGGGTAAATATGCTTTGGTCCTATAAGTGTGGTGCATTGGAACTAGATTCTACTGATTTAATCTGGAAGTCAGTTGTTTCCAATGTGCCTCCAGATCATTCTCCTTATAGAAATTTTTGCCCATGCTAAATCAAGATATAGCTTTTATGGGTGTTTTCTAGAAAACAAAAATTCTGACATCTAATCTGGCCCATAGAAGAGATACGTATACATCATCTAAGATGAATTCCCTGTCTTTGGTGTTAATAAGTGGTCATTATTCATGGGCTTAGCTTAATTGTTAGGAGGGAGCAAATGCTTGAGAAGTTTACATTTTTTTCTCTAATCTCACATGGCTCCAACAAAAAAGAATGGATGAAATGGAAAAAAGTCATTAGAAACAATATGAGAGAAACAGGCTTTTTGAAGTGGGATCAGTAATAGTATAAGAATACAGCAGCCAAATTCATAAATTTGGAGCCAACTTAGCTGAGCTCAGCACCCACTCACATGGACCCATTTTAGATTCTCACTGAATGGCCCTGAATTGGAAAGTTACAAAGTGTTTAAAACAGAAAACCAGGGAGGAGCTAAGGATGGCACATCACTCAGCACCAAAACAGGGAGCCTCTCTCAGAGAAACAGCACAGATGCCAGAATAAAAGATCCTGGAGAACATCAGACAGAGGTCTTCTCTTGACCCAGAGAGAAAGGAAAGGTGAAGGAGCTGGTCACTCTCATGGTTGTGGCACTCTCATTAGAGCAAGTCAGGCTTGTATTTGTGGCACTCTTCCTGGAGCCACTCAGAATCACAGTCACAGTGCTCTTGGCCCCTGAGCCATAGTCACAGTGAAGTCAGTGATTGGTGAGCCCAACAGAGAAGAGAGCCAGTGTGGAGACCTGCACAAAGCCTTGGTGAGTGCTTGGAATTTGACCCTCCCATGGGAAAAGGGTGACTGACTGGACTACATATTGGTATTGGGCAGGTCAGGCCTGAACAAGAATGGCAGTGACTTCAGTTGATTTCTCCCAACCCAGAGCAGATTTGTGGGGTCTGCTTGGGCTGGGTCAAGCCTCTGGGTGGGACCCAATAGGCAGGGACAAAATTGTCCCCAAAGTTGTCCTGAACTGGTTGTGTCTGTGCAGTGCAACCTGACGTGGTGAAAGCCCCTGCTGGTTGACCTGTTAGGAGGGGAGGGCCCAACCTACACCACACCGGCTTGCACCTCAATGACCAAAAGCAACCTGGAGAGGGCAGAAATCCCAAGCTAAAATGCTTCAAAAGAACCATAAACAAAAGGAAAGGGGCTGGGAACTCCAACATAAAACTCTATGGGAGAAACCAGAAACATGACAAGAGAGAGAAATAAGAAAAAGCCTCCAGCACCCAACCCAAGGAATATCATTCCAAGAGAGATAAACACAGAAGAGAATGAGGGCAGCAAACATGCAATATCAGGCATGGCATCAGCTGACATAAAGAAATATCTCCATTACCTCATAGATGAGTTCAAAACTGAAATATTAATACAAGTAAAGCAAGATATTAGAAGATTAATAAAAGAAATGCTAAGCACCTCTCAAGAAGGCACAGATGGAAGAATGGAAGAATACACAAAAAAAGGAGTGAAACATTTGAAGAATAAAAAAAAACCCTAGAATACATGAAACAGATTCAAAGAGATTACCAGGAAATTAAAAACTCCATTGAAATCTGGCAAAATTGCCTGAAATAAACTAGAGGTAGATTAACAACACTTGAAGATAGGTTTGCAATGTGTGATTGTGAAAGGAAAGATCTTTTAAAAATAACAAGGAAATAGGCAGTACCTACAAAGGCCAGAAGATGACAAGAGTATCTATAACTTAAGAATAACAATTGTGAGTGAAGAAGCAGGGTAAACACAAAGGAAATACAAAGGTTATTCACAGAAACAATTAAGGAAAACTTCCCAAGCATACAAAAAAGAAATGATATTCAGATGTATAAGGCATACAGAATTCCAGCCACCTATAACCAAAACAGAGCTACACTCACACATATAATATCCCAGAAATTCATCACAAGAACAGAATATTAAAAGCCATCAGAGAAAAGAAACAGATCACCTATAAAGTAAAATCCATCAGAATCACAACAGACTTCTTGACATAAGCCATTAAATCAAGAAGAGCTTGGAGAGAACTTCTCCAAGAACTTAAAGAAAATAACCTCCAACCCAGATTGATGTACCTGCAAAACTGTCTCTCAGAATTAATGGAGAAACAAGATACTTCCATGACAAGGAGGAACTGGGGGAGTTCAGAACCACTAATCCAACCCTACAAAAAAATACTGAAGGACATTCTAGAGAGAGAAAAAAATAAACAGAATTTCTGGAGCAGTGTCAGAGAAGCCTCAATAAATGGTGCAGACAGTGGAATGAAGGAGAAAAGCAGACAAACAATGGTTGAAAAATAGCATAGTAGTAATGAGGCAGAGAAGTTTGGCTATAATCTCTAACATAGATGGCCTCAGTACACTAATAAAAAGAAACACAGGCAAAGTAGATCAGAAGATAGTGCCCATCGAGATGCTCTGTATAGGAAATATAATTAACCTGAAAGAGGGTTTATGGACCAATATTCAAATATAAGAAAACTATGTTCTATGTGACAGTAACTAACCATAGAGAATTAAGGGCAATTCATCCAGCATCTACAGATAGGTTGGAAATATTTTGTGCATTAGGGAACTACTCAGCTATAATGAAGGAAAACCTTGAAGCATTTGTAGGTAAAGGAATATAACTTAAGATCAAGCCCAGGGGTAAGAAGGTTCAGAAACCCTCAGGTAAATAGCCTAAGTCCCCAATCCAAATACTAAAGGAGTTAGTGGAACCAAAAATGTACAATGCACCCTGTAAAAGTGAAAGGGGAGGAACTGTCTGAAAAAGGAAGGCAGAAGATATTGTTAGTAGTGTATCAAGATTTAAAATCCACCTTATTCTCACTGCTTTGTTTAGTTTGATTATATTCTGTTCCAGTTTATCTACTTGTACTACATTTGAGGACACAGAGAGCTATCCCCAAAGTAGCAGGATATATTATGGTAACCATCCTGAATTTCCTACTAAATTAACCTGAAGCCCTGTTTAACTCATACTGTCTTATTATGACTGATCTTATTTGAATCTGGTTTGTTAGATTGCTGTTTTGTCTTGATTGACTTTATTCGAATGTGTTATGATTGATAGTATCAAATATGAGAGGATAGGCAACTACTATGAAGATGAGAAGTTTCACTAGGATGCCCTCTCTGGTTTGAGTATTACCTGCTTTTGAAGCCTTATAATGTCTCCAATATTTTGTTTTTATTAACATTGTTATGTACTGCTATGTTCAATTATACTTTGCTTGATGGTATAGAGAATTGTATTGAAGATAACAAGAAACATCATAATAACCATTGTAGGTTGCCTTGCACTGTGGTTTTACATGACTTTTTTGTTCCATGTTTTCTAGGAATTTGTTTTTCTTTGCCCTCTAAAAGAGAAAAGGTAAATATACTTGTACAGACTCATGCATGTATAGAACTTCCAAACAGTTAATGAGAACTGATTATATGATGCATGATGAAATGAAGAACTACTTTGAAGAAAAAGAGACACTAGGCTACCCATTGCTTATTCTGTAGCATCAAGATATGAAATTCAGCAATACTATTATTCTCTTTTCATAGTGATTTTAGTCTGTTTAGTTTTGTTTAATTTTAACATCCATGTAGTATGGACAGCTATTTTGAATAGAATGAGAGACATTATTGCAGCCATTGTTGACTGCCCTATTGTCTCATCTTGAAGACCTAAAATGCCTTCATCATCCTGTTCTGACCAGTTTAATACTACTTTTTTTGTACGAATTCACTGTATATGAAGATATGGACAACTATTTGGAAGAAAACAAGAAACAGTGTGATAGATGGTGAAGTTCTCTGGTTGTCTTGCTTTGAAATCTGTCTCTTACATTGCTTTCTTATGTTGTTTTGTTAAGTTTTGTTGTGTTTAATTTTGCCACCTTTAAAATAAAATAAAGTAAATAAAACCGAACCACAAAAAGACATGTTGTTGGAAACAATTTAGCTAGACTCTTACATTAATTTTTGTTTGACAATTTTTGCTTCTTTGTTGAGAAGGTTGATTATTTTCCTGTGGGTACAGCTCATTCTGATTTTATCATGGGATTGTACTCTGAGTAACTTTCCATTCCCTAAGTGAAACAACGGGCACAATTTAAATGCAGGACTCAAGCTGGCATCAGTTGAGCCAATATACATAACTTTTGTTTGATGATCACAGCAAGTTATTTAAGCACCTTGGCTGTGAGTCATTGGTTTCACCCTGGAAAGGTGAGGATAGAGAATCTCAAGAGATTGACTGCCTTCTCACAGTAGATCAGATAAGAAAGGGAATTTATGCAGAACACACTTTGCATGTCCCCCCAGAAAGCAGAAGATTATGATGGGCACTCTGTAGCAGTGAAATCAGTCCCCCAATCTTAACTCTGCTTGCCAACCTATGGACTTTTACTTGGCAGCTAGGGTCTCATTATTTATGAATAGATATATAAGATTTCTAACAATGAACTAGATTTCAGAAAAAGACCATGTTATAGCATTTGATGTCAAAATATACTAGGGAGAACTCTAAACATTACCTTTCCCTAGATTTGGTTAGATATCATACCAAAGCAGTCAGATCAAGCAAGGAAAACTAGGAAATTTAGTACCTATGTCCAAATGCTACATATGCAAAACAGGAATAAAATGTCCCATTAAAGATCCTGCATGACATTCCTATCATCTCAATTTAAATTTATCATTACTGTAACAAAATTATATAAGCATTTATTACCAAGACATTACATAAAATCCTGTGAGCATTTGCAAACAAGAGATTACATAAATAAATGAAGCATAACAATTTTGATTACTGACATACATCATAATCCAGAATCTATGAAATAGAAGCACACTCTTACCTACTTCCCCTTATCTGTGAGGAAGACCCCCAAATGGTATACTTCTTATGATATAGGACCTCCAAATAATATAAACAGAATATAATTCAACCTGCTAGGTGTCTGTAACTGCAAATTCCTGTCCTACAAAAATGAGAAATGAATTCTAGGATGAACAGCATTTAAGAAAATGAACAATTTGTGGAGAGGAAAAAAAATTCTAAGAGACAGAAAGTGCAGGGAAAGTGAATTGCCCAAATTTTAATCTTTAAGCAAGCTAAAATGATTGTATGCCTTCATCAATTTCTTGGTGATATTTTAATGCATTTGTGATCTGTGTATTGATGAACTCATGATATTTAAGTTATCCATCCTTTTAAGCACTAATTGTTTCTGTATTATGAGAATGTCACTAGCCCTTTCCTCCACCTATTTGGGATTATGTAGCCCAATATTTCATCCTGTCACCATCTTTCTCTTTGAAAGAACAGCAAGAGTTATTCCCTCTATGCTCTGTGATTCTGTCCCTTGGTGTCAATCTCCAAATTGTGGTATTGGCCCCATATATTCTGTGTCAGTAATTTTTCTCCAGTTTTCTGTGAAGTCATCTACTTTTTCTTCCACATAAAGAGACCTCCTAAAGTATCTATCCTTTTGTGTCTGATTTTGTTTTGTTCATCATTAAGTCACACTATTTTTTGAGACACAATTTCATTTCACTCTTCAGTCTTCTTTCATCCCTATGTAGCCCAGTCTGTCCTTGAAGTCACAGAGATCATCCAGCCTCAGAATCCTGGCCTCTGTGAAGACAAGCATCCGCCATCATACTTGGCTTGGGAAAGGCATCCTGGTTGAAAAAGCAAGAATAGGGATCTACAGCCTGTGGCATGCATGTCTCTTTATATGTAGGCACTGGATCTTGAAGTAGTGTGGACAGAACTTAAGGGAAAACAGGCCCTGAAATTGAGAACAACACTACATCAGGCATAGGCAGCCTGGAGCCACCAACAAGGGCCTGCCCTGCCACCCAGAATATGAAGGAGGCCAGTCTCAGGCATAAGCTGCCTTTAACCTTCCCGGTGGGTGCACCCCACCACCTGGAACATCTCAGAAGCCCGCCCAAGAATGAAAACTGCCCTGGAATTCTTCTGCTCGGCCTGCCCTCCAACCTGGAACATCAGAAGACCTCAGCAGGCTCAAGTTAGTGTTAAAAACTTTGGAACTTTGCTCCCAGGCAGAATACCTTGGACTACAGCAGACTAACTCAATCAGTGTGTTGAGTATGCCCCTAAAATAGAGGTGTACAGTGGATAAATAGGGAAGGTAGTAAAACCCCTTCCAACTAACTGTAAGACTTTGTTGTGTCTGAAACGAATGTGTGTGATGCCCTCCTACACATAGAAAAGATCAGGCAGTGTGAAAATGACAAAACAAAAAAGAAAAATGCAGTCTCAAACATACAGTTCACCACAGGAAGAATAGGAGACATTGAAATAGAGGACCCCAAAAGTAGTACACTGGGAATCTCTGAAAAGATAGTGAGCAAAACAAAAAAACCCAACTCCACCAGGCCATACAGAAAATCAAATTAGAACTGTCCTATGTAAAGATAGAAATAACAACTATAGTAAAGGAGTTGTTGAATGCAGCTAAAGAAGAAATAGAGAAACAAGTAAATGAGCATGGAAAAATGATTGAAACTTTGAATGAACAATATAGAAAACAAGCAGAACTCATGAAACAAACTCAAAGAGACACCCAAGAAAGAAAAAATTCTATTGAAAGCATGAAAAACTGCCTAAAGGAAGCTGAGAACAGGATTTCAGACCTTGAGGACAGGATTACAATTAGTGATCATGAAAGAACATTTAAAAAAAAAACAAACAAGCATGAAATGACAATCCAGAAGCTTCATGTTGATGCCAAGAGCAACAATATGAGAATAATGGTCATTAGCGAAAATACAGGAGGCCAGGAAAATGACATACATAAAGTATTTACAGAAATAATAGCAGAAAATTTCCCAAACATGGGGAAAGAATCTGATATGCAGATAAGTGAGGAATATGGAACACCAAGCAGTCACAATCAACATAAATCCACACCCAGACTCATAATAATTAAGATCTCACACACACAGCATAAAAACAGAATACTAAAAGCTGTCAGAGAAAAGACAAACTCACCTATTAAGGAAAGACCATTAGAATCACAACAGACTTTTCAGCACAAAACCTCAAGTCAAGAAGAGCTTGGAGTGAGATATTTCAAACCCTGAAAGAAAAAAAAAATCTTTCAGCCCAGACTGATCTACCCAGCAAAACTTTCATTCAAATTAAATGGAAAAACAAGATACATTTATCACAAAGAACAACTGAAGAAATTCATGTCCACTAAACCAACACTAGACAGAAAACTGAAAGACATACTAGACAGAGATAAAAATGACCACAATCCTCAAAACAACAACTGAAACAAACCACCAGGTAGGATAAGCAATTAAATAAGGGGAAAAGCAGAATGAAACAACTGGAACATAAAATGCAAAGTCAAGCCAGTACATATCAGTGATATCCATAAAATAAGTGGCCTCAATTCACCTATAAAAAGAAATAGATTGACAGAATGGATCAAGAAACAGGATCCCACAATATGCTGTATACAAGAAACACATCTGACCCAAAAGGAAACTCAAAGATTAAAGGATGGAAAACAGTGTTCCATGCAACAGGAACCCAATAAAAAGTGCGGGTAGCTATTCTATTTGCGGACAACATGAACTTCAAACCTAAAATGATTAAAAGAGATAGAGAAGGTCACTACATACTTGTTAGTGGAAAAATTCAAGAGGAAGAACTAACAATTATAAATATATATGCACCAAATACAGGAGCACCCAACTATATAAGACAGATACTAATGGACATGAAAATCCAAATACTCAAGAACACAATTATAACAGGATATCTTACCAGCCCATTGTCACAAAGAGATTGATCAACTAGACAAATGTCACCAAAGAAATAAGAGAACTGGAGCATACCTGCGAAGAATTGTACTCAGTAGACGTTTGCAGAGTGTTCCACTCAACCACATGAGAATACACATTCTTCTCAGCTGCACAAGGGACATTCTCCAAAGTAGACCATGTATTATCCCATAAAACATGCTTAAGAAAAGGGAAAGGTAATGAAATCATACTGCACATAATATCAGACCATATTGCACTGAAATTGGAAATTAATGTCAAAAGAAATTGTAAAAATTGCATAAATTCAGGGAAATTTAATAACAGCCTTTTGAACAACTAGTGGGCTACAGATGAATTTAAAGAAGAAATAAAGCAATACCTACAATTCAATGAAAATATAGAAACAGCATACTGTAACCTGTGGGATGCAATGACAGTGGTCTTAAGAGGGAAATATATAGCAACAAATCATCATGTCAAGAAAACAGAATGAGCACAAATAATCAAATTAATGCTCCATCTCAAGATTCTAGAAAGAGAAGAACAAGCTAAACCAAAACTCATAAAATAGAGGAAATTGTAAAGATTAGAGCAAAAATAAATACAATTGAAACTAAAGAAAGTACAAAGAATTAATGAATCAAAAAGCTGGGGTTTTTTGAGAGAATAAAAAAAATTATCAAGCCACTAGCTAACCTTTTGAAGAGAAAGTTAAAGAAAAAACCCAAATTCATGCAATAAGAACTCAAAAGGGAGAAATTACTACAGATCCCATGGAAATTCAAAAGATCATGAATACCTACTTTGAAAATCTCTACTCTCATAGAGTGGAAAACACAAAGGAAATGGACAGATTTCTAGAAACATACGAACTACCAAAGCTCAACCAAGAAGTTATTGCAATTTTGAACAACTCAATATCAGGTATTGAAGTAGAAAATGGAATTAAAAACTTACCAACAAAGAAAAGCCCAGGTCAAGATGGATTTACAGCTGAAATCTACAAGACAGCTAGAGAAGATTTTATGCCAATACTTCTTAAACTCTTCAATGCAGTTGAGAAGAAAGCAAGCCTCCCTAAATCATTCCAGGAGGCAAGTATTACTCTGATACCAAAACCAGAGAAAGATCCAACCAAAAAAAGAGAACTAACTACACACCAATCTCACTAATGAACATTGATGCAAAGATTCTCAACAAAATACTGGCAAATAGAATGCAGCAAATCATCAAGAAGATTATACATCATGAACAAGTGGGTTTCATTCCAGGAATGCAGGGATGGTTTAATATACACAAATCAACAAATGTATATACACCACATCAATGAGCCAAAAACAAAAACCACAAGGTCATCTCAATAGATTCAGAAAAAGCTTTTGACAAAGTCCAACACATGTTCATGATAAAAACTCTTCAGAAACTCAGAATTCACAGCATCTACCTCAACATTATAAAGGCCATCTATGACAAACCAACAGCCAACATATACTAAATGGACAAAAACTGAAAGCTTTCACTTTAAAATCAAGAAGAAGGCAAAGATGTCCACTATCACCACTCCTTCTCAATATAGTTCTGGAAAATCTAGCCAGGGCAATCAGACAAGAGAGATAAATAAAAGGAGTAAAGTTAGGAAAGGAAAAAGTTAGATTATCACTATTCGCAGATGACATGATACTCTATATAGAAGACCCAAAAAACTCCATTAAAAGACTGCTAGAGGTAATAAACAAGTTCAGAAGTGTAGCTGGATACAAAGTCAATGCTCAAAAATCAATATATTCCTGTACACAAACAAAAAATTCACTGATAGAGGAAATTATGGAAAATCACCCTTTACAATAACATGTAAAAAAATGAAATACTTAGGAATCATCCTAACTAAAAATGAAAAAGACCTATATGCTGAAAATTATACTATGCTGAAAAAGGAGATTGAAGAGGATATTAGAAAATGGAAGGATATTCCTTGCTCTTGTCTAGGAAGAACAAACATTGTGAAAATGGCCATATTCCCAAAACTGTTACATAGATTTAATGCAATCCCAACCAAAATAACATTCTCATATCTCACAGATATAGATGAACCACTACTAAAATTCATTTGGAAGCAGAAGAAAGATAAAATAGCAAAGGCAACTCTAAGCAACAAAAGCAAGCAAGGAGGCATCTCAATTCCTGACTTGAAACAGTACTATAAAGCCACAGTGATAAAATCAGCTTAGTAATTGCAAAGAAATAGGTCTGAGGATCAATGAAACAGATTAGAAAATGCAAGCACAACTACAAAGACACTCAACCACCTGATATTTGACAAAGGGGCTAAACATGTCCCCTGGAGGAAGGATAGTGTCTTTAATAAATGGTGTTGGAAAAATTGGCTCTCTATATGCTGAAGACTGAAACTAGATGCAAACCTAACACCATGCACAAAACTAAAGTCTGAACGGAGTAAAGACCTAGATATTAAAACAGAAACACTAAATCTACTGGAAGACAAGGTAGGTGGAAGTCTTGGAGACATAGGGGTAGGCAGAGAATTCATGTACAAAAGGCAAACTGCATGGGAAACACTTCAAAGAATCAACACATGGGATCTCATATTATTGAAATGTTTCTGCACTTCAAAGGAAATCAGTAACAGAGTGCAAAGAAGACCCACAGAGTGGGAAAGAATTTTAGCCAGCAACCCCTCAGACAAAGGACTGAACATATAAGGTCCAGAACATATAAAGAATTGAAAAACATTAATCCCCCCAAATTCAAAGACCCTCTCCAAAAATGGGCATCTGAGATGAACACACAGTTCTCAGAGAAAGATATAAAAATGGCAAATAAATACATGAAGAAATGTTCATCATCACTGGTCATTCGAGAAATGCAAATTAAAACAATATTGAGATTCCACCTCACTCCAGAAAGAATAGCTGCCATCAAGAAATCAACTGATAATGAATGTTGGCGAGGCTGTGGGGAAAAAGGAACACTGCTCCACTGTTGGTGGGAATGTAGACTGGAGCAACTACTATGGAAATCGATATGGAGAATTCTCAGAAGACTCAGATTGGAAGCCCCATTCAATCCAGCTATCCCCCTCCTGGGTGTTTTCCCAGAAGAACTGAAAAATTCATATCACCATGCTATATGTGCACCCATGTTCATAGCTGCACAATTTGTGATAGCTAAATCCTGGAAACAACCAAGATGCACATAAACTGCAGAGTGGATGAAAAAGATGTGGCATTTTTGTACAATGGGATATTCCTCAGCTATAAAAAAGGATTATCGTGAGGCCTTCATAGTTAAATGGGGACATCTTGAAACTATCCTCATTAGTAAAATAAATAAGAATCATATTTATAAATATCATATTGTGTCTCTAGTGTAAAAAGTAAATAAGAACTACAAGAGTACTAAAACCAACATGTTTAATTGCTATTGTAAAAAAGAGAGGAAAAGAAAGTGCTCTAAGTGATATAACTGCATGTATGTTCAGGTGTGTAAAATAGATGATCATATTGCTCAATCTTTGTTGGATCTTTGAGCAGAATTGTTTGTAGTCTGACTGTTTTAATGTTTACTATGTACCCTTTAACTTTGTAACTTGAACAACTACATCCAGGATGACAGTATGTAATTTATAAACTACTGATTTCTTAGTGGGGCTTTTTCTCATTTTCCTTTTTTCTTTCTCTTTCTTTCTTTCTTTCTTTCTTTCTTTCTTTCTTTCTTTCTTTCTTTCTTTCTTTCTTTCTTCCAGAATTCTGTGTTGTTGTTACCCATTTTTTTGTTTTGCTTTTTTCTTCTTCTCTTTACATAAAATTTTAAAAATGTATAATTGCTATTGTAAAAAAAGAGGAAATAGGAAGCGCTATAAAAGATATAGCTGCATGTATGTTTAGGTGTGTGGGATTGATAACCATATTTCTAGGTTCTTGTTGGATTGTTGAACTGTTCTCTTTGCACTCTCACTGCTTGGGTGTCCACTTTGTGTGCTTTAAATTTGTAACTTAAAAATCTATTTCTAAAAGAACAATATGTAATTTGTCAACTAGTGATTTATTACTGTTTATCTTGTTTTCTGGAAATTCTGTAATATTTCTATCCATTTTCTGTTTTTTTCTCTTTAAATAAAAAGAATGAGAGCAACATCTTAAGGGCATCAAGTCCTATATGCAAAACACAACTGAGTATGGCATTTTAATTATTTTATGCAGATATCAAGTAAACACTATTAATACAAAAACACATGACCTGTGTGTGCATAAAAGTAAGAGGGGCAGAGATATATAGTCAAGAAACTATCATGTAATGATCCATGATAATTTCATGAAGGCTCTCATTACCTAACTTCACCATATTAACTCATATTCACTATGGGTACTGGCTTCTCTGAGACATCCATCACCAGAGCTGCCTGCATAACACACTGACGTGTCTGCGGAGACTCCTTCTGTTGGTGAGAACCAGCCCAAGCCTGATTCTATAGCTCTGGAGTAGAACTCAGACCTGGCAGCCCTGGTGTTCCCACTCAGTGTTCAGGGCAGAACACAGACACCATGGAGCTGAGGCTAAGATGGGTTTTCCTTGCCAATATTTTAAAAGATGTTTTATGGATAATAGCAGATCCTGAGCGTATAAATATACACAAGTGCACTAAACAGGTGACATGTGTGACAGTTTCCTGATCAATACCTCTGTTTGTAGGTGTCCAGGGTGAGGTGCAGGAGGTGCAGTGTGGGGAGTCTTGGTGGAGCCTGCAGGGTCCTGAGTACTCTCTTTGCAACCTCTGCATTCACCTTCAGTAGCTATAATGTGTAGTGCTTCTGCCAGGCTTCATGGAAGGTGAAGATTGGGTCTTATTAAGTATTATCTAGAGGAGGCAGCACATTCTAAGCAGATTCCATGCAGATTATTGACTGTTTGAGACCAAAGTTCAAGAACACAGTGTGTCTATGAATTATCAGGCTGGAACAGAGCACATGACTGTGTATGAGTGTGTAAGGGAAATAGTGACAGCACAGCATTACAAGCCAGACAAAACCTTCCTTCAGGGATGTCCATCACCAACAGAGAGCAAAGAGCATCCACAGAGGACAGGAAAGGACACAAGAGCAGGTGCAGAGAAGGAAGTTGTGGAGTGAGTGCTTTTTGTCAGCCTCTGTGCTTCCTTTTCTGACCTACATCATACATCCTGAGGGACCATGCAGCACATAAGCTGTGAATGACTTATAGAGTAAACAAGTTATAAGTAAAGATTCTCTCTTCAATGTTATAATGGATATATATTTACATAATTACTTTTTATCTCTCTCTATATATACTTTAACTATATAATTACTTATGTATATATAGATACTTATCTATATATAATTAGTTTTTATCTATATATGTATTTACATAATTACATTTACATATTTTACATATTTACATAATTTTTTCATATACACATGATTACTTTTATCTATTAACATGACTTTTCTTTGATGAGCTAATGTGGCTTATATGTATTTGAATGTATGCTGTAAATTTTGTGAGTTTTGGAGGTTTTTTGAGTGACAAATCATCATCATTTAAAAACAAATCAGATCGTTTTATCTCCATGAAAAGGAGTTCTCTCATGCAGAATTAAATGCTTCAGATTGTGGAATTAAATCCTTATCATCCCTCTCCTTAGGATCTGAGAACACCCAGCTCTTCCCTCAGCCAGCTCATTTCAGGAGACTTTGTCCCCAGAATCAGAACCAGCATCATGTGAGCACAGCACTCAAGGGAGGAGTGAAAAGGGGCAGCCTGGCTGCACTCTGGGCACTGTTCAAGGGCCTCAGTGAGCTCTTTCTGCTCATGGTAGCTGAACAGGAGTAGGGACTGTACTTTCTTTATAGAGGTTAGAAACAAGGATTTATTCAAGAGAGTAGTAACATTCTATCTTTTGGATGTCTATTTACCTCCTTACCTACATGCTTATATATAATCTCTCTTTTGGCTTGGAACCCAGGTCCTTCCAAAGCCTCATGTACTTACAGGCAAGACTTCTCAGAAGTGCCTAGACTTAGGGCCAATGATTAAGTTTTAAGAGCATGTGTTAATGAAGTTGCTTCAATATAGGTCTTGGAATGGACACTGGAAACACCAGCCTGGCTTGCTTTCATCATATATTTTTATCCATATATGAAGATCAGCCGCAAGGAAGTTTTCTATTAATAAAAGCACTGCTGGGCTAGAGTCAGTATTTCCAAGGCTTAAGTGGGTAGTATTTGCACAATATTCCAACAAATCATTCAAAGTGAGTTTTCCGGCAAATTATCTATTTTTGTTTCTCAAACACTTTCCCTGTCTCTTGGCACTTCAGATGCCATTCAGTCCTCTTCTCATTTTGCAATTTCCCCTCAGGAACCAAATCCAGGAGCTCTTCCAAGAAATCCTAATCCATAGTCATGGTGGTATTGTTAGTCAGCTCATCTACTTGGCTCAGAGGAAGGGTGAATTTGTTTGTTGTTCTTCTTGTTACTTCCCCTAGGCCCTAGGTTTGTGCAAGGTCCTGGGAAGGGTGTGCTTGGTTTGTTTACCTCCCAGAAATTTTATGCCTTGTACCAGGTCTTGGGAAAGGTAAATTGGCTTCTTTTTCTTCTTGTTACTCCTCTCAGGCCCAGCATGCCTTCTGCTGCTTCACAGGAATCCGAAATTTGGCTTATCCTCCTCTCAGGACCCACATGCTTTGTGCTGAGTAACAGGCAATGTGAAATGGCTTCTTGTTTTTCTGGCTATTCCTCCCAGACTCATCATGCCCTTGAAAGTGTTCTTGCTTGTAATAAAATATATCATTTAACAGAGGTGTGGTGACACTGAAATGCATGAAACTCTTTCAAACATAACATCACACACAAAATTGCAGGAAACTCTTTTTATATGTTGGAGGAGTACATTCAAAAACATAAGCAAAATTTTAAAACATTAAACAAATAGACAAGTAATATAATCCTTTAATTTTGTTAACAACTGTTATGTTTATACATGATTGTGAATTACTCTCTGTGTTTGGTGGTGCAGTATTTAAGTCATCAATTACAGTGATACATATTTATATTACCAGTGCTCACAATAGATAATATATGGGAGTGACCTATTTATATTCATGCAGGATAAATGAAGACTGAAAATAAGGTGTATCTACATAGTAGAGGTAAATTTGGGGGGGTTGCTGTTGTTCTAACAAAACTTTATTTTTACAAACAACCAGTTCACAGTGTGCAGACCTTCAGATCATCTGCAAGCCAAAATGAATCCTACACTAGTTGAACTGCAAACAGAAGGGGCAGGGTGGCTCCCTGTCTACTAGCCAGGTCCCTTTGTGGCATGGCAGTCCTGACTCCGGTGTCCTCACAAGACATGACGTTTCCATTGGGCCACTCAGCAAAAAAATTTCATTGTTAAAGTCTCAGCTTCTTTAACATTTTCTGTCACCAATATAGGCTGGTATATACAGCTGTTGCCTTGTCCTTTAAAAAAATTCCATTATGTTCTTTCAGATCTCTTTAAATAAACCCAGATTTATTTTTTTCATGCAGATCATGATGAAACAAACTCACTACCCATTCTAGTAAGGTTTGCTGTATGCGATAAAAACTTCTGATTGAGTGAGACTAGATAAAAGTGTTAGATTCATGAGAAATTGAGAGTTGTATTTCACAGACAGTGACATTTCCTATCTTCAGTGAAGCCTTCATTGTTGTTGTTGCTGTCATTGTTATTGGTGGTGGTGGTGGTGGTGGTGGTGGTGGTGGTGGTGATGGTGATGGTGTGTGTGTGTGTGTTTAATGTCTCTTCTGTCCCATGAGTCTTTTGTTCTTTTTATTATCTTTGACTCAGCCCTTTCAAGAGCTACCTATAATAATGAAACTGCTGAGGGTGTGTGTTGGCAGCCCTTTTCAGCATTAAGTTGCACAGAAGCATTAATATGATTTGAGTAAGTTCATTTAATCTTAAAATTTATTTTAAGTTTTAAAATATTATCTTCTCATATAGTTGTCACTGGATACTGTTTTTGTAGTGACTTAAAGAGCTGATGTTTGCCAATGTCAGTTGTGCTGATTCCTTTACATATGAGGTGTTCCCTTGGCTGCTGACAGGCTACCTTGTAAGGTGCTTGGATTAGGTTAGGGAGAGGTGTGGGGTAGATAGTTAAGTCAATGGAACTTTTCTAGTTCCAAGTTTATTATTCATTCCATTCCTTTTCTAAATTCTTTTTCATTTTTTAAAAAGCTCACTTCAAGATAAAAGCCATCTGTCTTATTCTAGGCTGCATTTAAGGAAGTCAGTGTGTATTTATTTATATTATACACCTAACAATGCCATGGATTATCTATAGAAAGGACTGACATTTTTCAGCAGTTTCTGCATCTAAATAGACTGAAATTCTAAAATGTTAGGAGACTTAAAACTTTAGAAAATTTTTGGTTGAATCTCATCTTTGCTTATTTAGTTAATTTTGCTACTAGAAGGAAGAAAACAAAAACAAAACTTGGGCCAACTCTGGAAGGTCTTTTTGCAGATGCTGGAAAAGTTGTCTCTCAGACACATCCAAGCTCAGACTTGATATGGACTCCAGTCCCTTCTTGTTTTCCCTCCTTTGAAAATACTTTTTTCTTGGAGCCATTTTCAAGTATGGCATGCTACCAAATGCAAGGGCAGTCTGTCTCACGTTTGGGATTCAAATCACAAAGGAACTCTGCTCCGGGGCCTATACTCAGTGATGTGACTGCCTCAGTGGTGGAGCTGAAGTTGGTGACCAGAGAACTGATATTCCCTGAATTTCTGGAGGACTTGGAAGATGCCTGGGAAACTATCAGTGGGGTTGTACTATAGCTTCTCCAAAGCTGGGCCCTCGTTGGGACACCCATTTCCTGTATCATCAGGCTCTCTAAGTGTGGCATTGCTCCTTTAGTGGAGCTCCAGAGCCTCATGCCATCACTTCCTCAGAGTGTGGCAGTCTTAAACTGTAACAAGAAGGCCACAAACCTTTCTTTACTCATGTCTGCTAATCAACACTTGCTAGTCCTTGGGATTTCTTGTTAATGACTTCTCCATAGCCCTATCTAAAACAGTAATTTTGGGTGTGGTTTTGTGCCTCATTGTTATTATAATGGTACAGAAAGAAGGGGTGCATTAGCCATCCTTTTACATGTGTTACTTTCTCAAGGACTCTTTTGTGCACCATATACTATGCAGGTGGATTTCTCACTGTTAACTTTGTTATCAGAAAAATGAATCACTCCAAGACAGCTGCTTTGAATTGAAGTTTGGCTTCTATCCACTTTGTGGTAGTTTCTGTGCTGAGGGCAAAAGCTGCCACTCATTTAAGGACAACATTTCTATTGATCATTGAACTTGAGTCCAGAAGGAATGAATGACATGGTGTGTGATGCCAGCAGAAGTTGCTGTAGTGTTAGCTTTGGGTTGTTTTAGGGAAAATGGTGGAATGTTGAGATAATAAATGTAAATTAATTCAGACAAAGATTGCTAAATATCACATGATCTGTCTAAAATAGGAGACACACATTGGAAACAATTCAAAGATCAAAATAAACTTGTTAAGAAACTGAGAAGTAACTTCTGTAGAAAGATGAAGAAATCTGAGGCACAGAGAATGATAGATAGAATGTTAAAATGACCATGATGTGACACATAACCATTACCTATCACAAACATATAGTGATAAATAATTTATAAAGAATGATGGAAAAAATAAATGGTAAAATATATTTGGAGAATTTTTTAAGTGAAAATGATAGGCTAGAATGTTGGGAAGAAAAAGAATAGGCATCTGTAATACAAAATTGAAAATGGGGGTGTTTACAAACCAGTTTATAGTAAATGTGAAAAGTTAAGAAACAGATATGTTTTAGAATAAATATTCAAGTAAGATGTTGAAGGTATAAGTTTACTCCCTTTGATTGTTAATTGCTGAAAATACTGAATTTATCTCTTGGCCTTTCTACTTTTGACTCAGAAAATAATCTATTCATTTCAATTCCCTATTTCTTATTTTTAGGGGTATCAATTTTTGAGTTCTCCATTCACTATATGCTCGATAGTCTTTCACTGTCAAAGGAAGCTGGAAAAAAATGTTACTCTGTATAAGTGAAATAATTCAGAAAATCTTAAATCATTGTTTATTTTCTGTAAGAAAACAAGATTATAAGTGTGTTAAATGGCATAAAAAAGAGAGTTAAACAACAAAGATATTTTGCAAAACTAAAGAGGACTAAGAAATGGAGGGATTTTAGAGGGAATCTGGTGAAACAAGAATTAAGGGGTTTTGGCACACATTGTCTAGAACATGTGTGTGTCTACAACAAATGCATCCATTATATAATATAAACACTCTTGATAAAAATGAATGAGAACACAAAAGTACAAAAATGTTAGAAAAATTTGACACAATGGAAGGTAATTACAGGTGGGTACGAGAAACTCACTAACAGGATCCACATGAATGCTGCTGCTGCTTTCTTTCAGAAAAGAGCAGAACACAGTAAAGGCACACACATTCTCACCACAGGGAGAGGGGTCTGCCCACTGCCAAAGAAATTTCCAGGAGCTGGAGCAATAATCAATCTGCTCATACATCAGGAAATCAAAGACCTAGACAACGTGGATTACATTCACACAGCATCCTATATGGAGAACAGAACTGCTCATGGCACTCAAAATTTCGCATGATCACAAAGCAAGCATCATGAATATAAAAAGCATGATCTGTGTACATGAAAAAAATGATAGCTGATGAAGAGTTAAAAACATAACAGAGCACTGTCCCATGAACTATCCTATTCTTTTCAATGTGTGTTTATTACCAGACTTGCCGAGTGCACTCACATCTGCTGTGGACTCTGCCTGCTCTGAGGGTCCAATCACAGTGCTGTTTATATTGTAAGAGGAAATGCAAATAAGGTCTCCCTGTGCTAATGAAAAACAACCCAGCCCTGATCCTGCAGT
This sequence comes from Hydrochoerus hydrochaeris, assembly GCA_004027455.1. Lineage (NCBI taxonomy): Eukaryota > Metazoa > Chordata > Mammalia > Rodentia > Hydrochaeridae > Hydrochoerus > Hydrochoerus hydrochaeris. The sequence continues at coordinate 2,258 of PVLA01012290.1, read as the reverse complement.
TCTGGACAGGAGTCGATCCCTGGATTCATAACTATTACCACTCAGTTATCAGGACTGAGCACCTACAATCACTAAGGATTTGGGGCTGAGTTGAGTTTTCCTGTTTGCACTTCTAAAAGGTAAACTATGGAGAGCAGGAAATGAGGGTTGAGAAATTGGACGTGACTGGGATAAATAGTGGACATGTGTCACAGTTTCCTTACCAGGATATCCTTGTGTTTTCAGGTGTCCTGGCTGAGGATCAGCTGATAGAGTCTGGGGAGGCTTTGTGCAGCCTGGAGATTTCCTGAAATTCTCCTGTGCAGCTTCTGGATTCACATTCAGTAGCTATGGCTTACACTGTTTCTGCCATGCTACAGGGAAGGGGCTAGAGTGGATTGCATACATGAGTCATGATAGTAGTTACATAAACTATGCAGACTCCATGAAGGGCCAATTTACCATCTCCTGAGAGAAAGACAAGAGCACGTTGTATCTGCAAATGAGCAGCCTAGTACCCGAGGACATGGCTCTGTATCACAGTGCAGCAGACACACAGTGAAGGGACATCAGGATGAACCCATACAAAAACTCTCCTGACTCGGAACCAGAAGGGGCACTCTTTCCATGGGGAAAGAATCAGGGCACCAGGAGCAGGTGCAGGAAAGGAAGCTGGAATGTGAGGGCTTTCATTTGGCCTCTAGGACTTTCTTTCTGTTTTAACATTTTGTGACCTCAGGTGATCCTGAATTACCTTGCCTTCAGGTGTCTTTTGATCTTTCCAAGGTCAAGTAAACATTCTCAGTTAAAATTAATTGCACAAGTACATATATATGTACTTACTTTTTCCATATTCTATTTAGGAATTTCACTTAATGTATATACATTACCATCTCAAGGAAACTTAAAAATTTTGTGCAATGAGATTTCTTTTAAGTGTCAAATTCTCCATGCTTTGTGGCTCACTCTGGTAATGCTGGCACTTGGGAGGCTGAGGCAGGAGAATCAATTGCAAGTGTGAGATCATCTCACACTGCAAAGTGAGCCCAATGCCAGCCTTACCTGCATGGTGAGACATGTCTCCAAAAGACAACAAAAGTCAAAGGAGCATCATCTGTAAATTAATTTGATAGTTTATTCTGATGATGAGATATCATCAAATGCCAAAATAAATGCTTAAGAGTAGGACATTAAATCCATGGCATCTCTGTTTATAAGATCTGAAAAAATGAGGCCCAGTCTTCACCTTGGCAATGTAAGAATACCTGATGCACAAGCCCAGCCCCAACCCCATTAAGAGTCCTCTTCTCAGGGAGGAGGGGAGAGGGGGCAGATGGCTGAACTCAGGACAGTGCCTATGTGTTCCAGTGAACTCTTTCTGTCCAAGGGCACTAGCAGGACTTGGGCCTGCACTTTCCTTCTTGGACCTTAGAAATTAGAAATTCATAAAATACAGCATGGTATAGTGTAACCACTATCTCTCCCCACTTCCTATCTGTCTCTCTCTTTCTCTGTATCCCACCTCATTTAAATCAGTAAAATAATGAAGAATATGTAAGAATAAATACTCCAGTTTCACAGATTCAGAATTTCCTTCCTAAACTGATTTTCATAATTCTGACTATACTCATTTAGTTTATTTTATAAGAGTCTCTTCTCAGTTGATTCTTCATTTATCAGTGGCATATACTTTATTTTTTTAAAAAAACGAATACACCTCCATTCATAATGTAATTTTTATGATCTTCTTTGAGGCAGGTACATAATAGTCAGAAGACATTTGTGAGCCATATGAATTGCAAACATGTACACATAAAATTAAATCTTCTTAAAAGGTGCATCATGAGGAGTTCCTGGTGACCAGGCCAGATAAATCACAATTAGGATATAACCTGTACCCCAAATCTAGAGTGAAACATAATATAATTCTCACAACATGGAGCTTTATTCAGCTGTTAGGTCTAAAGCTGGACAAGCTGAGGTGTGAAAAATCCTAGGTAGCATTGATGAACATATGATATATGTGGTATTTATTTTTCTTTAAAACAAGTGATGCTAGTGCATGAATATATTTTTCTAAACTAAAACTTCAGTATTGATTTTTAATAGAAGTAGTGACACTTTGATTTGAAGAAGTGATTTGGGTTGCATTTTGGCACTGCTCTCTAAAGTGTTATCCATCCTTGCTGCAGAGTAAGCTTTTGGACTTTAAATGGCTCCTTTTGCTCATGCATGGACCTCATTCCCAGGACAGAAATATTAAAATGTGAGACCTATAA